>JADBJO010000099.1:475000-482500 GCA_016801955.1 Conus betulinus | reverse complement strand
CGATCAGATAACGACATATTTTTGCGAACATTGCGACACACACACACACATACACACACACACACACACACACACACACACACACACACACACACACACACACACACCACACACACGCATACACACATACGCGCGGGCGCGCGCGCGTTAAAGCATACCATAAAGAGAAATTACATTTCTTTCAAGTCGGCAAAATGGACAGCGTGTGTTTGCTAATGCTATCCGATACGTTGACTCGTTGTTCTAAATGGTTTCGAGACATAGCCTCCAAAAATAGAAGAGGTAAGAAGGCAAATACTCACATGGTTATCCTGTATAAGGGGCACTTTTTACAAATCCTCACCGACCGGAGTACTTCTGTAAATGTGCGCGGAGCTTTTCAAGCACACGACAACTAGAACAATAGCAGAACAGGAACAATTGTACGATGACGCCGGAACCGATTCGGAAGCATGTGTGATTCCTTGTTCCATTTGATAACGGCAGAAGGTAAGCCTTCATCGTCCTGAGACTGTTAATAAGCCTCTCTCTCTCTCTCTCTCTCTCTCTCTCTCTCTCTCTCTCTCTCTCTCTCTCTCGTGACATTCTTATTTGTCCTAAATACTACCGACAATCTTCATTCAAATCGCTCTTTCACTAAAGTTGTTACAAGTTTCTGCCTGTTTCTATACAAGGCATTTTAACTAAGAGAAGCAGTTACGTTAGGAAAGGGACACTCTCATCCAGCTGGTAATTTTTTTTTTTTTCTTACTGCTTTATTTTATTTTAATCATATCCCCCTTCACAGGAGGTCTACGCCTATATACGAATATTGAAATATCTGAATTCTCTCTCTCTCTCTCTCTCTCTCTCTCTCTCTCTCTCTCTCTCTTCACATGTGAATATTATATCTGATCTAAAAATCTATACGCTTGCTCTACAAGCCTTGGCACGAGGCAAAAGTACAAATCATGGTGGCCTTGGGGCCATTGCTTTAATGATATTCACACACACACACACACACACACACACACACACACACACACACACACACACACACACACACACACACGCACGCACGCACGCACGCACGCACGCACGCACGCACGCCAACATGATTTCCTAAAGAGTGTATGGTGTTTAGGCAAAATGGCAACAAAATGCAGGCTGATTTCCTAAAGAGTGTATGGTGTTAGGGCAAAATGGCAACAAAATGCAGGCTGATTTCCTAAAGAGTGTATGGTGTTTAGGCAAAATGGCAACAAAATGCAGGCTGACTTCCTAAAGAGTGTATGGTGTTTAGAAAAAAATGGCAACAAAATGCAGGCTGACTTCCTAAGGAGTGTATGGTGTTTAGGCAAAATGGCAACAAAATGCAGGCTGACTTCCTAAAGAGTGTATGGTGTTGAGGCAAAATGGCAACAAAATGCAGGCTGACTTCCTAAAGAGTGTATGGTGTTTAGGCAAAATGGCAACAAAATGCAGGCTGACTTCCTAAACAGTGTATGGTGTTTAGAAAAAAATGGCAACAAATGCAGGCTGACTTCCTAAAGAGTATATGGTGTTTAGGCAAAATGGCAACAAAATGGAGGCTGATTTCCTAAAGAGTGTATGGTGTTTAGGCAAAAATGGCAACAAAATGCAGGCTGACCTCCTAAAGAGTGTATGGTGTTTAGGCAAAATGGCAACAAAATGCAGGCTGACTTCCTAAAGAGTGTATGGTGTTTAGGCAAAATGGGGCTGATTTCCAGAAGAGTGTATGGTGTTTAGGCAAAAATGGCAACAAAATGCAGGCTGACTTCCTAAAGAGTGTATGGTGTTTAGACAAAATGGCAACAAAATGCAGGCTGACGATTCCCCAGGCCTGTAAATAGGCTACACACACACACACACACACACACACACACATACACAATCGATGAAGATGATGCAACGGATTTCCGTTTTGGTGTAAGACTGCGTGACAGAGTTGTGCTTTAAGCTTACTTTCAGAAGCTATCCTGGCGTCAACCAGACCCGAGAAGTATTAATACCTGCAGTGTTGGTCAGGAAATTTGAGCAACACTCTCAAAGATGCATCCATTATACGATTGAAAATAGACTGTCTGCTCTCAGTCTTCCCAACCTGAGCCCATAGCACCCTCGACTTTGAGAGGGTACCAATCGGGGTAGAAAAATCCCACAATAGATGGCTCTGATCGGAATCGAACCCACGACCCCCAGCCAGGACTTTGCGACGCCTACAACTTCGCCACGAAATCGTAAGAACGCTACTGCATTCGGCAAATCATACAGTCGGACTCAACTGTTATAAACAAGACCAAGACCGTTTTAACAAGAAAATAACTCAAAGATTAAAACAATCTAGATTCTTACTCTGCTTCTTTCCGTTCAAAATCCACTTCTCTTTTTCTATGTTTCGCCATTACGGTTTACCCATGCGCACTCATATTCACACAGAAAAAAGATCTATGGCCGACAGAAATTTTCAAAAGCTCTCCAAAAATTTGTTCTCCGAACTGTTCAAAGATTACAGAGCCATTTGTAGAAATACGTACTTACCCTCCTTTGACATCGAAGAGTGATATACTACAGTCTATAATTCTGCGGTGTTCTCACTACCAAGGGTTCAAAAATGGAATCCAACAGTGCCCCAAAGCAGCCAGCGAAGGGTAGAGAAGTAAAACGAAAAGAATGAGTGGTGAGAAAATAGGTTGCTGAAAAACAAAATTCAGGATTTAAACAGTATAAAATGTAGGGGAAAATCTTTGAACCTATGTGTTAGGATCCATTTAAAGATGCAAGGGAAGTCAAAAGATGTCCAACAGTCAGAGTGTTGGACAGCTCTGCTTTTTTTTTTTTTTTTTTTTTTAACCGAAGCATTGTCAGCAGCTAAAAAAAAAAAAAAAAAACCAAAAAAATATATATATATATATATATATATATAGATATATAGATATATAGAGAGAGAGAGAGAGATGTTTATACAGATAAACATACGAAAAGACAAATAGATAGACAGGTACTCTGATAGATGTATAAAGTATGTTTCTTCAGACCGATATATCAATAAGTGGATAGACACATGTATATGTAGATAGACTGTTAGTTATAGGAGAATTATCTTTGTACCTTTAAAAGTAATATCATCCACAAGTGCCTGTATAGGTTTACTTGCACACTCACGCGTACTGCAGAAAAAAAAAGCAATCAATTTTTCAGTTATAGCCGCCTCACAACATGTCGACCTCACGCCCCCCAGCGGGCCGTGGCAATTAGGGTAGAAAAAAACCCCTGTAAATGGACATTAAGAATGTTTCTTTATTGAAAAATCAATTTTTTCCACGATGATATATTTTCCTCTTTTTTTTCCTCTTTTTCTTCCTGTTTTGCTGTCTCATATGTATGTATGTATGTATGTATGTGTATGTGTGTATATGTATATGTGTATCATATCTATCTACCTGTCTGTCTGTCTGTCTGTCTATCCACTTATCTATCTCTTCTGACACGTGTGTGTGCATGCGTGCGTGCGTACATGTGTATGTGTGTGTGTGTGTGTGTGTGTGTGTGTGTGTGTGTGTGTGAGAGAGAGAGAGAGAGAGAGAGAGAGAGAGAGAGAGAGAAGCTGCTACTGATGTTTGCTTTACACTCGGATGCCATTAAAGCACGGTCTTTCATACAGTAACAGGCACGGGGTGTCGGTTTTCTAGTTTCTTTCATGCCGTTGTAGAAGACTGCGCTAGCACGGATAAAAATCCGGCATGAAGATTGGTTTAAGAACAAATAAATTACACCATGGAACAAAGAGGATGGGTAGTGCAAAAAAAAAAAAAAAAAAAAATCAAAATCAACGAACCACAGCAAGATCATTAGATTCATAAATGAGACTGAGTTCTGACCAGTAAAGATGTGATCACGGTGCTGTATGCACGTGCATCGTGTTCGCAGTCACCCAATCCTCTGTCCCAGCCCAGTCCTACTGCTAGCAACGGCGGGTATTGCCTGACAGTCCTTTCACGTCGTATGAACATTAATAGCAGGCGCAAATCTGCACATTTATACCACAGCCAAATGTGGTTCTGGCGAAGAAAAGATACAAAAATAATTCAGCATGCAAGCAAAAGACAAGCAGAGAGAGAGAGAGAGAGAGAGAGAGAGAGAGAGAGAGAGAGAGAGAGAGAGAGAGAGAGAGAGAGAGAGCGGAGAGCATTTCATCAGCAGTAGGTTGGGGTTTTTTTCTGAATAAAAAAGCATGAATTATGTTTCACTCGATTCAAACTGGGGTTGATGCATCTGTATATCTGTTGTCTTTATAGATACAATGTGGTCTCAAGCAGGAAGGGAGGAAGCTTACCGAAACCGTGTAGCCTGTATCAAGTTCGTGTCTTGTACACACGCACGCACGCACGCAAGGGCTGGTCACGAATTCATCCGTCAGGAAAGCAATGACTTGGCAAAGGTCTATAGAAAGGACGAACAAAATAGCACAACAGCATCAAAAGCCAGGAGAGAGAGAGAGAGAGAGAGAGAGAGAGAGAGAGAGAGAGAGAGAGAGAGAACGAGGACGAAAAGGATGGTGTTATCTCATGAATATTAAACCCTTTGCTGTTAGAATATGGAGACCGTAGATGTTTGTTTTGAAAACAGAGGCACTTTGTATTTTGACTTTGCGGAGTAAACTTTCTTCCGACTCTCTCTCTCTCTCTCTCTCTCACTCTCTCACACTCACACGCGCGCACACACACACACACACACACACACACACACACACACACACACACACACACACACACTCACACACACACACACACACACACACACACACACGCCACGCACGCACACACACACACACACACATCTGTGTCCGTCTCCGTCTGTCCGCCCTCTCGCCCTCCCGCCCGCCCACTGTCTGTATGGCCTTTGAAGCCTATATTTTGCAGATGAAATGGACAGAAGCATTCAAAATATGCCCTGGTATTTAGTGAATCGACCTGCACTGAAAAGAAGGCGGACGGGGGGAGACGTGAAACGGAACAGAGGGTGTGAAAGGGGGAAGAGGTGAGGTGGTTCGTGTGTGTGGTGTGTGTGTGTGTGTGTGTGTGTGTGTGTTGTGAGTGTGTGTGTATGCGTGTGTATGTGTGTGTGTGTGTGTGTGTGTGGTGTGTGTTGTGAGTGTGTGAGTGTGTGTGTGTGTGTGTTTTAGAGGAGACGTGAAAGGATTAAGAGATAAAATGTTTCACATATATAACTAAAATCAGTTTCAACATAAAAATCAACAGAAATCCCCAACGCACGAGTTAAATGTCTGACTTTCATATGCGCGTACTTGAACACAGTAAAATTGGCGCCAAAGTGATTTGTCTTCCTCACTCGTTGTTCATGTAACAGAAACGTGATTACCGAACTCCATTAAATCATTGGTTACCAACTCCTGTAATTATGGAAAGCAGTTTGATAATAAACAGGACTAGTCCGCGCGCAGTGACGCCTCCTTGATGAAACTGAAACTGATGCAGCCAGATAATGTCTTTTCTTGATGATATCTAATAGCTCAGAACAGTAAGATTGCAGTGTTCTGAAATCTCAATGATTTTAATCCGGCCAAGTAGTAACACACGAAATGGAACATTTCCCAAGGCTACCCATTAATTGTGTTCAAAACATTGCATCCGCTTTGTCCTGGATCTAGTGTTCTCTCTTGTCTGTCAAGCGTTGTGTATGTATAAAAAAAAAAAAAAAAAAAAAAAAAAAAAAAAAAAAAAAAAAAAAAAAAAAAGGGGGGGGGGGGGGGGGGGGGGGGGGGGGGGGGGGGGGGGTGGGGTTGGGGGGGAAGTAAAGAAAAAGAAAAGAAAAAGAAAGAAGAAGAAAAAAGGAAAGGAAAAACCGCTCCTCGCGTGGCAAGCCACGGCAGACGACAGTTTCGCTTCATCACGGATGTGCGACCCGGTCGCAGCAATGCGCAGCGCGCGTGACGACGTGAAACAGACGATCACTTGTCGCTGTGAAAGCGTGGACAGTCTGAAGTCCCGCCCTCGCCACTGAAACAACTTCTCTCTCCGTCAAGCATGGCTTCATCGACTAAACATGAAGGAAAGTCGAAAAAGAAACTCACCAATAAGTTTCTCCAGTTGCGAGCAGACGCTTTGAAACAGGGGACTGAAACTCTGAACAACTCCGCCAGGTTATTCAGGAGTCGTCTCGGAAGAGGGACGCAAATGGGGCACCGCGCGGAACGCGTACACTTTCTTGACCAATTCAGCTAACAGACGGCACGTGCTGGTCGCGGTAACAGCCGTGACAGTCGGCATACTGATGACAATTTATCATCATCTTTTCGAGGACGACATCATTCAGACTCCATGTCTGATAAACGCGAACATTTTCTCAGACGAAATTTACAGACCCAAAGTGGACTGCGATATGTGCCGCGACGTCTTCAATGTCCCCGAGGAGAGGAATTTATCGGCGGAGGATTTTTACAGGAAGGTACTCCTTCACTGGCCGGCCTGTTCTGGTCAAGGAAGCCACTGTCAACTGGACGGCGATGTCTCACTTCAGTTTCAACTTCTTTCGGGACCTGTACAAGAAGACGAAAGGATCGTTGAAGGTCATAGAGAGGAGGATTGTCAGTTCTTCCCCTACGAGACGGACTTTCTCACTCTGACAGATGCGCTCAATATGCCCGAGGAAAGAGCCGCTTTTGAGCCGGGGCAGCCCTCCTGGTACATTGGATGGTAAGTTTCTCTTGATCATTTGTTCATGTTGGCCTGTTTATTGGAAATGTTGATCCATCTGTTTATTGTCATCATCACCACCACCGTCATCATTATACCACTACTGTATTCATGAAGCTCACAATTTATATGCGCATAAAGACACCATGCATAGACGTGAAACACACACACACACACACACACACACACACACACACACACACACACACACACACACACACACAGATGGTGGTGGTGATGATGATGATGACGGTGATGGTGATAATGTTGTTGTTGCTGCTGCTGCTGCTGATAATAATAATAATAAAGTCGAAAATAACGAAGAATATATACAGGAATGAAAAGATCTTGTACTGTTGGGTTGATGGTGGGCAGATCATTAAAAAAAAAAAAAGAAATGACCAAATATTGATTGCTCCCAGTTGACAGCCGTCCCTGGGCTATGACAGGAAGACTCGGGGTGTGGCTGAGTAAGTGGAGGCCAGAATGGGACTAACGCCACTCAAGAGGCACACGAGATGAGACAGGAAAAAGAAAAAAAATACGGGAAAGAAAGAAAGAAAGAAAGAAAGAACAAGATGCAAAGCATAAAAACGTACTCCCAGTTTATCTATATATCGGCCAAGTACTTTCTGAGATATTCCATAAAGAAGAAAAACCGTTTGGGGCCGTTACAGCCATTAGTAAAGGCTATTCTGGTAAAATAAAACATCAGGCATCATCCGTGACTCATTATGAACATGCCTACAAATTTTCAGAAAGATCGGCCCCGAAGTTTTGTCTG
>JADBJO010000099.1:415000-460000 GCA_016801955.1 Conus betulinus | reverse complement strand
AAACGCGACATCAACATCGCATATCATAAATCAACACTATCCATCCACATTATCCATTAATATTATCAAGCAACACCATCCATAGACATCTACATCAACGATCAACCATCAGTATCATTTATACACATCATCATCCATCCATAAAATCTATCAACACCGTGGATCAACGTTACCCATGCACAAGATTCATAAGCCTTGTTCTGTCCAAATTAACCACTCACAATATCCACCAATATCATCTGTTGATATCGTCTATTCACAAGATTAACCAACACCATCCATCTACAACACACATGTAATTTCATCTCCCGATTCCAGGTACGCAAAAAACTCCAATCCACAACATCTGTCGATGTTATCTAACCTCATCACCCATCCACTCTAACATCCCTCCGTTACCCATGTCCACTGTCATTCAACATCATCCGTCAACATCATACATCAACATTGAACAGCAACAATACTCATCGGCATCGCTTACCAACATCACTTATCATCTTCATGCACTAATGTTGTCCATCAGCTTCATCTCTCTTTTGAATGATCACATCTGCACCAGCCAGCATCATCCATCAGTCACTAATGAACATCTTACAGAGAGAGAGAGAGAGAGAGAGAGAGAGAGAGAGAGAGAGAAGAAGAAGAAGAAGAAGAAGAAGTATATCAAACAGTAATACTAACAGGCTGTTTGCTCGGCTGAAAATTGGCTATGAACATTTGTCAAAGTGTGCGTGCATGCACGCGCATACACACAGGCGCGTGCGCACGCACACACATTCAATCTCTCTCATCATTCTTTCTCTGTCTCTGTCTCACACACACACACACACACACACACACACACACACACACACACACACACACACACACACACACACACACACACACATTCACTCACTCACTCACTCACATCACTCACACAGAACTGATCAATTCGATTTCACGAACAGACGAGCGGCCGAACAGTTGAAAGGTCAATTGAATTCGTAGCTCTCAATCAAGTGTGGTAATGCACGTTGTTCCTACGTGACCCGTTCGGTCGCATGGCGTTTCGGATGAACAGTTCCTTGTTGGGCTGGAGACTTGTGTGGGGCGACAGGCAGTCGACACTGTCACTACTAGCTTCCATGCGTACTTTCAGGCCTTGAAATTATGACGGCTGTTTACTTGGTTGGCTTTTAAAACACCAGGATGTGGCTGTCATTTTTTTTTTTTTTATCTGCCGTTGGTCGTCTTTTGTGACGGCGCGCGCGCGCACGTGCCTCTGTTTGTGTGTGTGTGTGTGTGTGTGTGTGTGTGTGTGTGTGTGTGTCTGTCATTTTTTGATCTGCCATTGGTCGTCTTTTGTGATGGCGCGCGCACGCGCACGCGCCTCTGTGTGTGTGTGTGTGTGTGTGTGTGTGTGTGTGTGTGTGTGAGGGAGAGAAGGAGGTCGAGATGGGAGAGAGAGAGAGAGAGAGAGAGAGAGAGAGAGAGAGTTGACTGTAAACTCCATGTTCTGCACTGAGCTGACCAGCTCACAGCTCTGACCGATTTCTGGTGTCTCATTCAGTCATTGACCTAATCAGCAATACAGTTCTAACCAATCTGGTATTTGTTCACAAACTCACAAACTCTATCGGTCTTTCTATCTGTTCAAAACTAATGATTCTTTTTCGATTTTCTGAGTTCTCAATCACCCTGGCGCGCGCACTGGACTGGGAGGTTCCTCTGAGCAGCGCAGACTGCATTGCTTTGTATTTCAGTTTAAATTTGTTTTTTCAACAATCTTAACTGTTACAACAAAAACTTGCTGAGCTGAAAATCAAGTGACTGGAAGGAAACAGCTCAGTTTTGTTTTCGTGAGAAGTTTATGCTCAAAACTGCAGCCCGCAGGCTCAGTTTACATGGGGATATCTCGTTTTGCCCTCGCCATTTTCCTTGTCTGTTCTGTACCCTTCTTTCCTGAAGCAACAATGGGGAGGACGAAACGGAACCTGCCCAGTCAAGCCTTGTGCTGTTTAAGCTCATCTCATCTGAACAAGAAACGACCATGCCCTTCTTCTTCTTCTTCTTCTTCTTCTTCTTCTTCTTCTTCTTCTTCTTCTTCTTCAGTATTTTCACGAAAAGTGACGTGAAATACGGAAAAAAAAAAAAAAAAACAAGTAAAAATCATTCTAGGTCCAGTACTAGTGCACCCCTATATCATAAGTCGTCAGTCCCAGACAGGGTTAGCTGCGTCTTCATCGTGAAAAAGCAAACGGTGAAGATGTGTCAAGCAGCCTGTCAAGTAGCTTGAATTCTTGCATTCTGTTCCCCTTTCCAAGTGCAAACTCATTGAAGTGCTCCTGCAGTTTGCAAAGTCGTCGTTAACTTCGGTTTTAGGAAAAAAAGATGAACAAACGTTCTGGATTTTCTTCTAAAAAAAATCAATTTTGTGTGTACCGCTTGTCCTCTGCAAAACCGATAGGAAACGATTAGTGTCCGATTTTTCGATTCGGTCAAATATTAAGCCCGATTTACTCGTGAAGAACACGGCAGCTGTTCACCCATTAGAACACTGTTGGTCACAGTGTACACAATCTTGAAGGGAATCAATACAGAATAAAAGAAAGCCCCCCCCCCCCCCCCCCAAAGTCAAATCTGTCGCTATACCATTCGCACATTCTAGCATTTTGGAGGCCTTTCAGAGCTTGAACGCGTATTATCCCCTTCAGCCCACGGAGATTAAAGGTCTGGAGCTGTGGCATTTAACATCGCGTCGTTTTCCATTGTTCTGCGAAAATATGGAAGAGTTTTGAATCGCCCAGAACTTTGGGTACAGAACAGTATCGAATGTGATGTAAACTTTTCCAGTGTCAATTTTCAGCTGCTTTACGTCCATAGACAATAACACACACACACACACACACACACACACACACACACACACACACACACACACACACACACAGCCATACACACAAGCGCGCGTACACACACACACACACACACACACACACACACACACACACACACACACACACACTCACACACACACACACACAAACAACATTCTTATATGGTTCAGCGGAAGAGGATAAATCAAGTGAATGCATTCCCGACACGACATATCACGCATGTATCAAGTGTCATGCATAGTAACACTTCGCCGTTTCATATGCTCTGCAGTGTGGTAAACACTTCGCACTGAAATGCACTTCCTGTAGCAAGAATCTCGTTTTGAGATTTCTGACAAAAAGTATCTGGCTTCCAAATCTACTTCCGGTGAAAAGTATCCGGATTCTTTAAAGTAAATCTAAGATGTCTGGAGGCGTTATAACGACGCTGATACCGTGAGCGAGTTATAGCTAAGCGTTATAAAAAAGGGTTTTATCAGTGTCAGGTTTGTTTCGTCCCAGTGACGAAGACAGGCACCCGTATAAACAGCCACGATGATGATAACTGATAATAATGAGAGTGATGGGTAGCACAGTAATAATTAGATATTATGATTACTCTCTGTCTTTCTCTGCATCTCTCTCTCTCTCTCTCTCTCTCTCTCTCTCTCTCTCTCTCTCTCTCTCTCTCTCTCTCTCTCGCTGTTTCTCACGCACATATGCACAACATAATGATGATCAATTAGTCGGTCTGCCTCTGTCTTTTGCTCCTTTTCCCCCCTTACACTAAGCGCACGCCTGCTCTCTCCCCCCCCCCCCCCCCCCCCCCACCACGCACCCACGTACCTGCGCGCGCTCGCACACACGCATGTATGTACGTGCTGGCGCGCGCACACACACACACACACACACACACACACACACACACACACACACACACACACACACACACACACACACATGCGCGCGTATGCGCACGCACAGTGCAAATTGTTGTGAGAAAGGATTTCATTCAAAGAATTGGGGAAGGAGAAAAAAAAAAAAGATACAACTCGGATATCTGACTTTCGGTAAAGTGTTACGAAGGACCCCCCCCCCCCCCCCCCCTCACTCTGTCCTGTACTTCCCTTTTCGCTTTTAACGATCTCTCTCTCCTCTCCTTCAGTTTCCCCCGGCTGCCTGGGACTGCTTCCTCCTTTCCTTCCAACCCTTTCTGACATGTCATCGCCTTCAGCTAAGCAAGCCATGAAGAGGAGGGCATCGTGCTCGACTTCACGCCTGCATGGTTAACGGACAAGGTTAATACGTCATGATGGTAATAATGAAATAGTAAAGCGTTAAGGTGATAGGTTTGAGCGGTCACTGGCGTCTGTGTGAGAGCGAGAAAGCGGAGGAACGAGTGAGTGAGAGAGTGAGGGAAAGAGAGAGTGGGGGGGTGGGGTGGTGGGGGGAAGAAAGAGAGAGAGAGAGAGAGAGAGAGAGAGAGAATCAAAGTAAAGTACTAAGGTAATAGGTTGAGTGAGGTGTCGCTGGCATCTGTGCGCCTTGGCTTAAGGCTGTGTCAGGCTAACTGACATCGGCTGGAACACCAAGGCTACATCAAAATGTTGTTATGCTCTGCATAGTTAGGCAGGGATGGTCTTCAGTTGTGATAAGCTCCTAGCATAACATTATCAGTCACCAAAATTCCCCGAAGACGGAGTGTGGCTGCCCATGTGGTGGGGTAATCAAAAACGGTCATACACGTAATGTTAACATCCCCAGCTGATACATTTGTACCATCGTGTTCAAGTACTTCGGCTGTTCCGATGATTCCTGGAGTCTTTTAGCCAGGGTACGACAACAACAACAACAACAGCAACAAACAACAACAACAACAACAACTGGCACCTGTGTGAGAGCGAGAAAGCGGAAGACGAGCAAGAGAGAGAGAGAGAGGGGGGGGGGGGGGGACAGGAGAGAGAGAGAGAAAGAGAGAGAGAGAGAGAGAGGGGGAGAGAGAGAGAGAGAGAGAGAGAGAGAGAGAGAGAGAGAGAGAGAGAGAGATTACACCATGAGTATTATCATCTTCAACCCTCTTTCTCCTACTTCTGCTCCTCCTCGTCCTCCTCACAATCATCTCTATCCTCACCTTCATGATCTGATGACGACAACGATGGTGATGGTGATGATGATGATGATGATGATGATGATGGTGATGATGATGATGATGACGATGATGATGATGATGCAGGAGCAACTGCCACGAGGGTGTACGCAGGAAGCTCCGGGAGCACTACGAACGGCCTTACTTCTTACCCTCCGACTCTGAAACTGTGGCCGAGGACTGGATCTTCATGGGAGGGTCGGGACGTGGGGCCATGATCCATGTGAGTCGTCTGTGTCTTTGTGTGTATGGTTCACGTCAGTCGCCTGTGTCTTTGTATGGTTCACGTCAGTCGCCTGTGTCTTTGTATGCTTCACGTCAGTCGCCTGTGTCTTTGTGTGTATGGTTCACGTCAGTCGCCTGTGTCTTTGTGTGTATGGTTTACGTCAGTCGCCTGTGTCTTTGTGTGTATGCTTCACGTCAGTCGCCTGTGTCTTTGTATGCTTCACGTCAGTCGCCTTTGTCTTTGTATGCTTCACGTCAGTCGCCTGTGTCTTTGTATGCTTCACGTCAGTCGCCTGTGTCTTTGTGTGTATGCTTCACGTCAGTCGCCTGCGTCTTTGTGTGTATGGTTCACGTCAGTCGCCTGTGTCTTTGTGTGTATGGTTCACGTCAGTCGCTTGTGTCTTTTGTGTGTATGGTTCACGTCAGTCGCCTGTGTCTTTGTGTGTATGGTTCACGTCAGTCACCTGTGTCTTTGTGTGTGTGGGTTCACGTCAGTCGCCTGTGTCTTTGTATGTTTCACGTCAGTCGCCTGTGTCTTTGTATGCTTCACGTCAGTCGCCTGTGTCTTTGTATGGTTCACGTCAGTCGCCTGTGTCTTTGCGTGTATAGTTCACGTCAGTCGCCTGTGTCTTGTGTGTGTATGGTTCACGTCAGTCGCCTGTGTCTTTTGTATGCTTCACGTCAGTCGCCTGTGTCTTTGTATGCTTCACGTCAGTCGCCTGTGTCTTTGTATGCTTCACGTCAGTCGCCTGTGTCTTTGTGTGTATGCTTCACGTCAGTCGCCTGTGTCTTTGTGTGTATGCTTCACGTCAGTCGCCTGCGTCTTTGTGTGTATGGTTCACGTCAGTCGCCTGTGTCTTTGTGTGTATGCTTCACGTCAGTCGCCTGCGTCTTTGTGTGTATTGTTCACGTCAGTCGCCTGTGTCTTTGTGTGTATGGTTCACGTCAGTCGCCTAGTATCTTTGTGTGTATGGTTCACGTCAGTCGCCTGTGTCTTTGTGTGTATGGTTCACGTGAGTCACTTATCTTTGTATGTATGGTTCACGTCAGTCGCCTGTGTCTTTGTGTGTATGGTTCAGGTCAGTCGCCTGTGTCTTTGTGTGCATGGTTCACGTGAGTCACCTTATCTTTGTGTGTATGGTTCACGTCAGTCGCCTGTGTCTTTGTGTGTAAGGTTCAGGTCAGTCGCCTGTGTCTTTGTGTGTATGGTTCAGGTCAGTCGCCTGTGTCTTAGTGCGTATGGTTCACGTCAGTCGCCTGTGTCTTTGTGTGTATGGTTCACATGAGTCGTCTGTGTCTTTGTGTGTATGGTTCACGTCAGTCGCCTGTGTCTTTGTGTGTACGGTATGCGTCAATCGCCTGTGTTTTTTTGTGTGTATGGTTCACGTCAGTCGCCTGTGTCTTTGTGTGTATGGTTCACGTCAGTCGCCTGTGTCTTTGTGCGTATATGGTTCACGTCAGTCGTGTTTTTGTGTGTATGGTTCACGTCAGTCGCTTGTGTCTTTGTGTGTATGGTTCACGTCAGTCGCCTGTGTCTTTGTGCGTGTGGTTCACGTCATTCGCCTGTGTCTTTGTGCGTATGGTTTACGCGAGTCACCTGTGTCTTAGTGCGTATAGTTCATGGTTCACGTGAGTCGCCTGTGTCTTTGTGTGTTTGGTCCCTGTGGGTCTCCTCAGTCTTTGTGTGTATGGGTCTCTGAGGGTTTCCTGTGTCTTTGTGCGTTTTGGTCTCTGTGGGTTTCCTGTGTCTTTGTGTGTATGGTCTCTGTTGGTCTCCTGTGTCTTTGAGTTTTGGTCTGCGTGAGTTGCCCCGTGTCTTTGTGTGTATGATGATTCGTGTGAGTCACCTGTATGTGTGTGTGTGTGTGTGTGTGTGTGTGTGTGTGTGTGTGCGCGCGCGCGCGCGCGTGCGTGCGTGCGTGCGTGCGTGTGCGTGTGTGTGTGTGTGTGTGTGTGTGTGCTGTGTTTTTGTGTCCATGGTTCGCGTGAGTCTCTTGTGTCTTTGTAGGCATGCGTCACTTGTGTCTTTGTGTGCCTGGCCCCTTGTGCCTTTCCGGTGTCTGTGTGTGTATGTGTGTATGGTCCGTGTGGCTCTTCTGTCTTTGTGTGTAAAGTCTGCGTCACACACACATACGCGCGCGCGCGCGCGCGCGCGCGCGCGCACACATACACACATACACACACACACACACACACACACACACACACACACACACACACACACACACACACACTGACTGTCGTGTGTGTGACTACACGACCACGCAAAACAAACAAATACTAACAAATTTCAGAAGAGAAAAAAATACACTTGAGGAAAATATCTAAAAGACCAAGAAAGTATTTTGTCATAATGAAACCAAGGAACTTGTGCTCTGGTTCTTTGTGTGCCGGTATTACTGATGCAATGTGGTTGTTGTCTCTGTATTCTTAAGCACTTTCTATTGTCGTTTCTGTCACTATACTGAAGCATTGTCTGATTGTTGTCATCTATGTCCCCACACTGAAGCACTGTGCGGATATTGTCTCGCTCCCTATACTAGTTCACTCTCTGCTTATTGTCACCGTTCCTATTTATAATGATGCGCCATCTGGATAATCTCTCTGTCCCTATACGGATGCACTGTCTGGATAATCTCTCTGTCCCAATACGGATGCACTGTCTGGATATCTCTCTGTCCCCTATACGGATGCACTGTCTGGATAATCTCTCTGTCCCTATACGGATGCACTGTCTGGATAATCTCTCTGTCCCAATACGGATGCACTGTCTGGATAATCTCTCTGTCACTATACGGATGCACCGTTTGGTTATCATCTCTGTCCCTATACGGATGCACTGCCTGGTTAATCTCTCTGTCCCTATACTGATGCGCCTTCTGGTTATCATCTCTGACATACTGATGCGCTGTCTGTATTCATCTGTCTGTCTCTGTGATGTGTGGCTGTTGTCTGTCTCTGTCAGTTGGACAATGTGATGAGGCTGTCGTCCTCCTTATGATGTGTGGCTGTTGTCTGTCTCTGTCAGTTGGACAATGTGATGAGGCTGTCGTCCTTATGACGTGTGGCTGTTGTCTGTCTCTGTCCATCGTCCTCCTAATGATGTGTGGCTGATGTCTGTCTCTGTCAGCTGGACTATGTGATGAGGCCGTCGTGGCAGGCCCAGATCTCGGGCACCAAGACGTGGCTTCTGGTGCCCTCTCCGGAGTGCGAGGCAGTGTGCCACTCCTTCAACGTCACCGTCCACAAAGGGGACATCAGTAAGTCACCAGTTCCTCATGAAAACCTCACCCTGCCCCCTTTATTCCCGACACACTCCCGCCCCCGTCCCCCCCCCTGCCCCCCCCCCCCCCCCCCCCCCCTCCCCTGCCCCCCCTCCCTACCCCTTCGTGCTGAGGCAACAACCGCTCCAGGTAGCAGTTGTCCTGTTCGCGAGTGAAGCATTCACTGTGGTTATTCTCGGTATTGTTCTTTGTTCTGTTTGCGAATATGTCGGTCTGGCTGACAGCCAGTGGGTCTGGCTGTGTGTCAACAAAGAACTAAAGAAAACAAAAACAAAAATAAAACAAAAACAAAGAAAACACAAAACGGATAAAACCCGGTGTGGCGGATTGCTAGAGATCTCTCTTTCAGTTTTCTTTACTATCATACCTACAAACGTTTTTTTTTTGTCTGTAACTCGCATGAATAGCGAACTACTGAATGAAGCTCCATTTGGCAAAGACCTGTGGAAAGTTTATCTATGTCCCAAAGGGGCAAAGGTAGGGTTGAGTTTCGGGGGGGGGGGGGGGGGGGGGGGAGGGAGGATGAGGCGGGGGGGAGGAAGTGTCGGGGTAGGGGATGAGAGGGTGGAACCGAAGCCTTCATTTGCACCGGATGGAAACAGCGATCAGTATCTGCGTCTCGCTCATGCAGCAAGCGCTTCCATTGTGCTTTGGCTGCCTGGTTCTAGGCTCGCATGCACGCAGATGCGACAAATACAGATCATTCGTGCGTGCACGCGCTCGTGTGTGTGTGTGTGTGTGTGTGTGTGTGTGTGTGTGTGTGTGTGTGTGTGTGTGTGTGTGTGTGTGTGTGTGAGAGAGAGAGAGAGAGAGAGAGATTTGGACGGAAGTCAAAATTTGGCGCGCTGAGACTGACGGTGATAACAAGGAGCACTAACAGAAAACAAAAGCAGGGAAGAAAAGGCGGCTTAACTGACAGGAGAAGCTGCTTCTGTTTGGGGAATCAGTGGCCACGTTTGGTTCTGCTCACTTTTCTGGACGGTAGATAACGTGATTTGGCTTCGTTACGTTGAGTAACTTTTGAATTATCCAAAGATAAGAATACTGTCACGTTTGTTCGTTGACATAGGACTAGATGAGTGGGAAATGAGTTTTCCTGTCACACACACACACACACACACACACACACACACACACACACACACACACACACACACACACATACACACACACACACACACACACACACACACACACACACACACACACACACACACACACACACACACACACGTGCGCGAGCGCGTTCTTATTCACGTGAGCACTGACACACACACTTATGCACAAATACGCGCACGCGAGTGCCCTCACACCCACACTAATACACACAATACACCCCACGGACACGGACACACACACACACACACACACACACACACACACACACACACACACACACACACATGCATGCATGCATGCGCACACACACGTGCACGCACACACATACGCACGCACACGCACGCGCGCGCGCACACACACACACACATATACACGCACCTTTGACCTTACCTGCCCTCCACTCTATCACCCTTATCCCGGCACCACCTTATTTCAGCCCCTTTCTGTACTGTACTACCTACCTCTGTTTTGCATAATGACTTGAATCAGTGATACATATTTACACAATTATGGACGCTTACTTTCAGTCTAATCTAGTCAACCCTATGTTGTGTACTTTCATGCTCTTGTGAGGATTTGATATATACTCTGATTCTTGTATGTAATTTTGCTTTCTTTGTTCTTCCTCTGCATACCCGCCATCTCATGTTTGTTACATGTTTTTTTTTGTATTTCTCTATGACTCAAAAGAGTTAACGAGAATAAATCGTTGTTGTTCACACACGACAACATCCGGCAGTCGAACCTCCTCCCACCCTCCCACTCCCCGATGCTTTCACCCCCCCTTCCCCAATCCCACATCGACTAGCGTACCTAATTCGCTGCCCACGCTATGTTTCAGTTGTGGTGGACACCAACATCTGGTACCACTCCACCTTCGTGCATCCGGGGAGATCAGCATCACCATTGGGTCAGAGTATGACTGAAGATGCCGGCCCTACAGCCACAGTGAACCAGGCTCAGTTCGGGAATGCCAGTCAATTAAATTATCACGACATTCTTTCTTCTGTGCATCTGTCAGACAGTACTCTTAACGTGACGCTAACCCTTACCTAACATAACCCAAACATTTTAAAAACCGTAAGTGGTTATTCGTGATGCTAATAAGCGTTACCTCCACTGGACTTTTATGTGCTTATGTAAGAATTGTCTCCCTTTTTCCGGGCTGTGAAGGTCACACGACACACAATTAGGATTTTTGCACTGAAATGCTACAATCCATGTAAGCGTTTTGAGGCCTACCGCAAATTTGAGCCAGCATTTAATGTTAAACTGATAATTGATCAAAACAACAATCCCATACCAATTGCTTCCCTTGTTTTGGGGAATTTTCACCGATGAAATCACAAACGATCTTCAAATACATGACCTTCCCCCTTAGTTGACGGCACGTTGCTGGCCTTAGCACTCACCCGTGACCCTATCTTTGCGCCAGCTGGAAGCGCTTTAACAGTCCCATTCCTTTATGTTCAATCTGTCCGCTTGGAAGCAACTGGCTCGTAACTTGATGGCCATATGAAACAAAATGAGGAGAACCAAGTTTCACACACACACACACACACACACACACACACACACACACACACACACACACACACACACACACACACGCACGCACGCACACAATCTCAAAACAATCTAATCGCGCTAGTCTGTATAAACACTCGACTCCTTAAGCAAGGCCTGGGCGCATTAATGTTTGCATGGCACAGAACTTATTTGACAGGTCAGCAAAATCAACGTGCCCCTTGGCGGCTGTCATGCAGCTGTGGATATCAGGGCCTAGAACCTGCGGATCCATGCCCTTTCACGACTTGACTTTGATGGATGATGATGAGGTTTCCGTGTTAGTAGGCATCCATCTATCAGCATGGAAATATGTAGGCCTATATGTCGATGCATCCATCCCCTCGCTTGCGCGCGCGCCCGGCGCTTATTGCATGAATACACATTCGCATGCTCGCATGCATGTACAGGAAAGATGTTTCTACACACAAAACAAGCACGCGCGTTCTAGCGGGCCAACACATACACGCACGCAACGCACGCACGCACGCACGCACGCACGCACGCACACACACACATATACATAGAAGCAGAGGCAAAGTGAAAAACAAGAGAGAAAGAACTGCTTTCATGTCAAGTCGGCTGCAGTGTTTATTATTTCAGGAGATTCTTTGCCTTGTAGTCTTCTTTTTCTAATTTTTTTTTTTCCTTCTGAAAATGGGTGCGGGGACATTTTGATTTACAGCTGTCAATACAGTGCTTCGTTTGCTTTCATTTATATACTGCTACCATGTCATAGGCAGAAACGCTGGTATGGGTGTGCACATGTATAGTGGTGTTGTTTATCAACATCACCATGTCCATGGAATCTTGGCGTTTTTCTTCGCCGTTGTCTTCATTAAAAAATCTATGAATAAAATGCTTGGTGTAACCATGTCTTTTTGTGTGCCGCTTTCGTTAGTAACTATCGTTTTTAACAGTTGTGTGCCATTTCCTTTGTCCAAGGAGAAAAAAAAATCAACTACAGATTACAGCCTCACGTGGAATCAGAGTAGTTGTCTCGAAACCTTTTCTGATCTTTGGTTAAAGATTGTGTGGAGTTTCCACCTCATCTCCGTCCCCCTCCCTCCTCTCCTCTCGCAGTTTATTGCATCTGAGTTTGCCTAGCATTTTGACTGGGGAAGAGGAAGGGGGCCATGTTTCATGCGCAGAGCTGCTGGTCTGCTTGAGAGTGGCACAGAGAAGTATTGTTAGGACAATGGGTAAAGCAGTTTGACTGCCAGCGTAGAGTTCCTCCACACCTCGCTTCTTGTGTGTGTGTGTGTGTGTGTGTGGTTTGTTCCCCATGTACATGCAGGCTCGTCTGCTATAAAGTTTACCTGTTTTGAAAGTATAATGCGAGGGTTTTTATGACTTCAAATTGAAATGTAAATACACACACACACACACACATATATATATATATATAGAGAGAGAGAATTATAAACAAAGCTTGCTCTTATGCCTTAGATTGTAGAAACAGGGGGATAAGCCTTCATATCTGTAGTGGTAGATAATTCTGCCTAACTAACAGTATGTGCTTGAGTGGGGGTGAATGGGGAATAATATAAACCCTTCTCAAAATGAATCTTCAGCAAGCTTATAGTCTCAAGTTTATAATTCAAAATTTCTTGCAATCATTGCAACACCAAGCTGCTCTGTAAGTTGCTGGAATGGTGCTCGGTACTTATCCTTGGAATTTATTAGTTTATTTATATATATATATATATATATATATATATATATATATATATATATATATATATATATACATGCGAGTTCACTCTCATTTTTTTATGTGAATACTAGAACATCTAAGTTGGCAAAAAGATAGATAATCGAAATCAATTGAATGAAAAGTACAAAAGCACCCGGTGAATAATTCGCTATCATATTTCCAGCCATCTAAAATGTCGAAGTAAATTATAGTTATTTACTTGGAATAAACTATAAACCTTTGCCGTCTTGATTTCGTCATCTTCTTCATTTGTTCTCAAAGACTTGAAACAGTGACTGAAAACAGTAGAATCTGTTGGGTTCTACCTAACAATACAGTGATCAAATGCAGAAACAGCCTTAAATGAATTATTAAATAAAATATAGAATCTATATATTAACCGTCTTGGTTCTCTCTCTCTCTCTCTCTCTCTTCTTCATTTGTTCTCAATATGACTAGAATAGTGAAATGCAGAAAAAAACACAGTCTCAAAAGCTCTCTTCTAAATGATCCTCTCTCTTCTTATAATCCCTGATTATATACTCTCTCTAGAATCTCCATGAAATCTGATTATCCCTAACATATATCAAATATATACTAACTCTCATCTCTTATGTCTCCCCTCACTCTCCCTCACTCTCTCTCTCTCTCTCTCTTCTCTCTCTCTCTCTCTCTCTCTCTCTCTTTCTTCAAAACTCTCACTCTCTCTCTCTCTCTCTCTCCCTCTCTCTCTGTCTCTCTCTCTGTCTCTCTCAAACACAAACACACGACGATGACACACACACACCACTCTCTCACACACACTCTTCTCACACACACTCTCTCTCTCTCTCTCTCCTCTCCTCTCTCTCTCTCTCTCTCTCTCTCTCACACACACACACGCACACACACACACACACCACACACACACACACACACACACACACACACCACACACGCACGCACACACACACGCACGCACGCACACACACACACACACACACACACACACACACACACACACACACACACACACACACACACACACTTTCACGCACACGCATGTCTAACCCGATTCTGAAAGACAACCCTACCGCCTACAAAACTTTTGTTTTTATATGAAGAAAAATCTGCGTTCACTTTGCCTGGCCACGAACGAAGCACATTTCCCAATGCGCCACAATGGAAAGATATCCAGCTGTGCATTTCATGAAATGAAGTCATTGAAAAGTAATCGAGTTAATAAATTAGTCACTAAATCAACAGTCAAATAAACGTATATACTCAATATCCAGCTGTGCATTTCATGAAATGAAGTCATTGAAAAGTAATCGAGTTAATAAATTAGTCACTAAATCAACAGTCAAATAAACGTATATACTCAATATCCAGCTGTGCATTTCATGAAATGAAGTCATTGAAAAGTAATCGAGTTAATAAATTAGTCACTAAATCAACAGTCAAATAAACGTATATACTCAATATCCAGCTGTGCATTTCATGAAATGAAGTCATTGAAAGTAATCGAGTTAATAAATTAGTCACTAAATCAACAGTCAAATAAACGTATATACTCAATCAAGCCAATAAATACATGAACAAATGATCACGTGTGTAATCTTCTCAGAGCAGAAGATAACAGGAGAGGAGAAGTTTTACCCAGGCTATTGTGCAGATAATTTAATGATGAAAAAAAAAATCTGTGTTAAATGTTGACAGGAATAATTACTGTCAAACGTAATAATTTGAATCTACTATTTATTAGATTCATCTAAATATAATACTGTTTTTTTTTTTTTTTTGTTTGTTTTTTTTTTTTTCAAAATTAATCCATGCTGAATTCATGTAAATGTAACAGCTGGGCTGATACGTGAGACATTGCATTCCAGAGAGTGGCATAAAACGGCAGAAACGAAATACCAGAGAGAGGTTTGTTTGGTGTCACAGGCTCTCTCCTCTTCTTGTTTCTTGCACAAGAGGTCTTCACCTTCATCTCATCGTTGGTTTGTATCTCTTTGTTAGAAATATCACGCCAAAACTATCGAACAGATGGAAAAGATTGGGAATATGACCCTGGGACGAGCTCCTTAAACGTTAGTACGGATCTAGATCCACGGGCAGATCACACCTTTTTTTTTGTTGTTTTTTTGTTTTAGACGACTGGTCGACGGTGGCGGAGGTGTGCCCGCGCCCAAACGATCTTCTAGTTAACAGCTAGATGATGACTACATAACCTGATCCAGCAATGAAACGGATAACACAGAATACATAGGAAGAGGCAAGCTACACCAGAGAAAAGAAATACTTTAACATTGACTCTTCACACTGGATAGAACTTGTCGGGAGTCTTATCATATGTGGTTTTTGTTGTTGTTGTTGTTGTTGTTGTGTTGTTATTGTTATCCACAGCATTGGACTACGTATATAGCGTGGCCGGGAATCGCAGAATAAGAAGGCTGAAGAGCAGAAAAAAAAAATGTAGAAAACTACATTTCTGAATCATGTTTGCAAAGTAGTGTATTCATGAATGTAAGTTGAATTGCAAACGTCCTACTTTTCTTTTCTCTCACCTTTTCGCTGCAAAACTGTTTAAGTATGTACATAAAATCCAAAACTTCCAGCCAAACCAAGCGAGCCAGTTTGTGGATATACGACTCCCATTGATGAGCAGGACCACATGCCACAGGAGTGTGCAGGGCCACACGCCACAGGAATGTGCAGGGTAAAAACTGGGTGTGGACGTGATGGAAAAGGAGAGAAGCATAAATCGGTGCAATTCGGTCCTACAACAGCTTCTCATGTAGGACGATCAACATCAAACATCACGTTGTTGGTGAAACAAGTAACATTTGACGGGTGGTCCAGAAAAAAAAAAAAAAAAAGTGTGTCATCATAGTGGCCAGCGTGGGGCCGGAATAGCTCAGTTGGTAGAGCGCCGGATTCGTAATCCAAGGGTTGCGGGTTCAAATCTCTGTCGGGCCGTTCGGTACAGGGGGGATTTTTCCCTCGGAGTTAACATTGGTTCTGACTCCATTTCCCATACATTCCTTCGAATGAGATTATCAACCGAGGTTCCGTGTGTGAACGCACGCATAATATCTTGCACACACTTAAAATCCCATCACCAGCTTCGGAAGAGAAGGCCAGTTTGGCCGTTAGTATGGATGACACGTTACACATAGCATGCACCTTCCCCAAAGATGGAGTATGGCTGCCTTATTGGCAGGATTAAAAAAAAAAAAAAAAAAAACGGTCATACACACAATACTCCACTCTCTTTGTTGAGCAGATGGGATTAATACCTGCCTGTCTATACAGGGAGTGTCCGCAGGAGTATTAGCCTGCGTATTCAGAAGAAAAAAGAAGGAGATAGTGGCCAGTGTGCCACTGCCATGTTGACATTTCTACTTAGACCAATGTCGTTGTTTTAGCGGGTTGTCGGTAACACTCGGCAACATGTCAGAGCGCGTACAATCAGCGCTGTGGATGTGGTGGACAACATGGCAAGTTCTCACTTTTGACCGGTTATTTCTACTGCCCTTCAACCCGTCACCCGTGCTGCTTCATTCTTGTTTCTCTCCCTCCCCCCCCCCCCCCCCCCCCCCCCCCCCCCACCACACACACACTGCCTTTCACATCGCATTCCACTGTGCCTCGCACCCACCTCGTTCTCCTGCCCACCTCCCCTTCTTCTCTCATTGCCAGCATGAGCAGCGAGATTGTAGTCTGCTGACCATTTGGGTGCGAACGGAATGGGGGAATGCATGACGTCTTGCAGCTGATGATTTCACTCTCCACGTCCGATCAACGATTTTCTCTATGTAGTTTCATGTTTCACTGTATATAGAATATGTCATACTGAGACGTGAATAATACCCAACCTCACAATTGGCAATATCGGAACATGACGAAACACACACACACACACACACACACACACACACACACACACACACACACACACACACACACACACACACTTTCGGTGAAATATGCGGTACTCCACAACGAACAACCTACCACACACCTAACTGCGTTTTACCAGAAGCATAAACCAAACTGAATCACTATATTGTGTACCATTACCTTGCGATTAGAACCGTAACACACAACCTTATTAGCATCCAAATGTAACACCGATAAAAGAAAAGTAATCATCCATAAAACAAATACATAAAAGAAAGACCAGAGAGAGAGAGAGAGAGAGAGAGAATAGGGGGAAATAATAATGCATTCTAAACAGTAACTGTCGGCAAAACCACTTCACCTGCAGTGAGATGCAGCTCCTCACCCATGACATAAAGCCAATCAGCTACTGGTCGCCTCCATAGCACCATCATGATAGAACATGACGAGGCAACGCTGAGCTGTTAAAGGAGAATTTGGTCCAGCCCAGGCTCCTGCCTGAGGGGGGACGATTACTCTGGGTGCCCTTCTTCCAGACGCAGATACAGACCTCACCCAAGCCTGCCAGCCCCCAAGTCCGCCAGACATCTGACCCTACGTACGGCAGCTTGCTGCAGCACACAAATATGTCCCTGAAAATGATGCTACATGGACGTTAACTCGACCATCTACGAGCTCAGTGCCAGGCACAGTAGCCAGTGCGTATGGTGGTCAGAGACAAGCTGTGAAACTGACCTACATACCCTCCGGGCGCTTGGCTGAATAACGTGGAGAGAGAGAGAGAGAGAGAGAGAGAGAGAGAGAGAGAGAGACGCAAAGCAGTGTGTGACTGATGATACCATCCCACTCCCAGTACAAGTACATCACTCGTCATTTTGATATAACTTTCCATAATGCAGCACTCGCAATCCTATGATGAACCCATGGGCTGTAAGCTTACTTCCAAGCAGAATGACGCGTGTCACATCTCTTCGCTAGTTCCTTACAGACATCTTCCTCCTGTAACAGTATCTTCTGAGGCTCGCTTTTCCCATCTAATCGACAAAGGAAATGCATTGTATCTTTCTAGTTTCCTGTCTACTGATTTTATGGACTTTAAGATACACAGAAACATGTTTCAAATACTACCATTTTCAATCACTAAACACAGAAATCTCTATCAACGGGTCCATCTACATCTTAATTCATTTCCTGGTTAATAATACATCTATGCATTCATTGCGAGTTATGAGCAAACATTTCTTCCATCAGTCACTCTGAAATAGCACACCTCATAAGAAACTTGTTTACTAGAATGATCACTAAACAAAAACTGTTATCCACAACATACCACACAGTTCATAAAACACATGATTTAAATGAAAACCATCAAAGAAATGGTTGTAAACAGAATGCAACAAAACACACATGCATCAAACCTAGTTGAATGATGGGGAGAGAAGAGGCAAGGGAGGAAAGGGCAACGACGCACTTGCTACCTTTCTAAATAGGTCAGACACTACCCCTCTATGTGAGTCTATGCACAACACTAACAGAATAATTATCGAAAGAAATGCCAAACCCAATGTTGCGAAACCTATGCCAAAGTGAAATGCTAGGAAATGACGACTTACACATTCATATTGCAAAATACGTTCGTGATTGCATGAATGTGAAAAGACAATAATGGCTCCCTATAATGGCGCAGATGAACTATGGCCTATCCATTAATGATTGTTCCTCATAATTCCGTTCTGTGTCTATAGACCTTTAAGGGTTCACGTGACAATTACAGTCCGAGTCTGAGTCTGAGTCTGAGTCACACACACACACACACACACACACACACACACACACACACACACACACACACACACACACACACACACACACACACACACATAGCTAGCTACTTTTTTTCGACCGTATGACAATCTTTGGCATGCATGTCTGCTTTACAAGTTAAAGAATATTGAAATAAGTGGATCATCGTATCAGCATATAACATGTTTCTTCAGTGGAAGATCTATTTGCACACAAATAGGCAAAGTCTGTCTCCTTTTAAAGACATTAACATAGGAATTCCACAAGGTTCCGTCATAGCACCTATCTTATTCACTATACTTATTCACAACCTTCCTAAGATAATATCCGATAATATACATTAAGTGCAATATGCTGATGATCTAGCTATTTGGTTGAATACCAGTATTAGAAAGTACACAAAAAGAGAGCAATACATTATGTTCTAAAAAAAAAAAAGTATCAGCTGGAAATAGATAAATCAATAAATATATGACCTGAAAACGGGCTTTCATTATCTGGAGAAAAAAACACAAATTAGTTCTTTTTAATAAAGGGGAAAATTCTAAATATTTTTCTCAGCTAGTGTTAAATAAGAAAACATTAGAATATTAACGAAATGTAAAATTTCTGCGCTTGACCCTTAACCTGCAAATTACACTGACGGTTGTACACTGAGAAATTGGTAAGTGACGCAAGACAAAGGGTAAATCTACTGAAAATAATCAGTGCACACCCATGGAGTCAAGATACCCAAACTCTTATTACATTTAGCTACTAGCTTAGTTCAGTCGAATATTTATACAACTGAAATATCTGAAAAGTGTAACATTGATATTGAAAGTATTTCAGATGTGCCAATAGTTTTCAAGCATACCTCAGTGGGAGCATATCCAAACTGAATTTGATATAGATTACACTGACATGAAGAAGGTTGATAACATTGATATTCAGTCATGTGAAGCAAAAGAACACATTGGAACCGTGTAGCCATATCATTTGAAGATTTTTTTTTACAGATGGTTCGATTTTAGACTCACATGCAGGGTCCGGTTTTGTGATTCCATTGCTGAAGTTTTGTAGATCCTTTTCTCTAGGGAAAGGGTTTTCCATATTTACGGCAGTACTGTATGCTAATCTTATGGCGTTGATTTTTAAGTGTGACAAATAACACTGCTGTCTACAATATACTTTTCTGCGTTGATTCCAGATCAGTTGTATATAGCTTGCAAAATGGGAATCAAAAATAAGAAAAGATTTAACTTAAAAAAAAAAGACATCATATACATTGGGGTATCTTTTTGTTGGATTCCATCACACTGTGGTATATCTGGTAATGAAACAGCAGATAAATTAGCTAGAGATGGTGCGTTAAGAAAAACACCTGAGAGTAATTTAAAACTTGATGTTCAAGAAATTAATTCATTATTAGAAAAATGCGTGAACAGTGAACACACCTTCCAGAGATGTATGAAATCTTGTCATGTCCACAATATTTGTCATATTTAATGTACAAGCTTCGACTGGATTCGTGGAAAACCAGATTTTCCCAAAATGTCGTATGTGATTGTTCAAATATTCTATCAGTGGACCATATTCTTTTTCATTGTTCAGAACTAACTTATTGTGTAAAGAATCGAACGCGGGTGTGAATGCACATGATTTTATCAAACAATAACCCACAAACCAGAAATTGTGCAAATAGCGAAAGTGCTTTCCACGGATCAAATTAATAGATTTTTTTTTTTTTATATAAACTCTCCCCTTCCCCTTGCTCTTTTTTTTTTTTTTTTTTTTTTGTAAAAGTCTAATATCACCAAGTGTGAACAGACTCTAAATAAAGGAACACACACACACACACACACACACACACACACACACACTTTCATTTTTATGTAGGCGGTCTAGTCAATGGGAGGGAATTGACAGGGAACAAGAGCAGGAAGTTAATCGCGTCCCCTGGTCATTCAAGTGACCTGCGCAGTTTTGACAACACAAAGCACGTGACTACTCACGAGCTTTACTCAATCCATGGAGAGGCGGAAACGTAGTCGAAGCTGCCTTGTTTTCAAAACGCTGTTCTGGTTTCCATTACGTATGCCATATTAGGGTCGTCTGCACAACGACTAGCTCTATGCACACGTGTTTAAGAACAGTGTAGGTTAGGAAAACTCGCCAATTTGGAGTGAGACTCACGTTCGCAGGCACGCGCCAATTCCAGCATTGTTTTGGTCAAGGTTGTAGTTGCCGACGCTCGTTCACAGGACAGAAAATGGGGTTGATTTTCGGTCTTCTTATCATGATCACTTTGTTTTCTACCGATGTCACTGGGAAAATGACAACTCCCGATGGTCCAGCAATGTCAACGATCAGTCCGGCCTTCATTGGTAACATTACGATTGGCCCAAGCATTCAAGGTAAACCTTGCAAATAAAGAAATGCTGCGAACCGAAAGTTTAAGGTTGCGTATTTAAAAAAAAAACACAAACAAAAAACACACACACACTATGGAATAACTAACCTTGAGTCAGAGCTTCTTTCTGTCCGTTTCCAAGACAAGATTAGTTCGTGAAATATGACGTTGGGAAACCAGGGGATCGGAACGATCCCTGGCAGGGTTCAGCGACATAGTTCTTGGTGGGGGTGGGGGTGCCACGCCCCCAGAAGCTGAAGTATTCTAAGGTTTAACAATGACATTGAAGCCCCTTGCTGAAAGATGAAATACAAAGCACAACACATGTGTATGATGGGAAATACTGGACACACACACACACACACACACACACACACACACACGCACATGTGCCATTCACATATTCATTCCTTAGCTAAAATAAGTTGAGTTCACTAGTACATTTTCAGACACACAGTCTTTAAGCAGATGAAACTGGACTCTGTGATTTCAGTATTCCCATTCTGACTTATGCCCATAGCTCAGTCATCAACACAGGGTGGGAATGTGGTTTGGGTTGATATGCTTCTATATGTTTTTTTTAACTTGCCATGTCCCAGTCTGTAGCCCTAGATGTTACAATTCTTTTTTTTTTTCCTGTCCCAGCCTCTGCGCCACCTCAGGCAGTACACCCATGCCGCTCATTCCGACACCCCATCCACAGCCACAGCCCAGTCCGCCCTGCCCCAGCCCCAGCACCGGCAATCCTCAGGGAGCAGTCAATGTCAAGTTGTCAAGAGGCAACCCTCAAGAGGAGACACTGCACTGCTGCTGAGTCACTTTGGTGGTGTTCAGTGGCGCCTGTGCTGATCTAACATACGCAGGACACCACCTACTAAGCCCCATACTGATGACAATAATTGCTTAGTCGCGGAGCCGGCATTAGTGAGCTCTCCCTCCGGAGGATGCCAACGACAGCCCCCATGCATTTGCCGATACTGGTGACCCCGACGGAACCAAATCAAGACCACAGATGTGGAGAGGACATCAAAACTGAGGTCACCATGAGAGCAGGGCATGAAGGGCCACAGAATTTGAGGCATTTTTTTTTTAACGCTGATCGATGAGCATGAGGATGATTAAGATGTTGCTACGGATTTTCATTTCGGTCTGAGACTACATGACAGGGCTGTACTCTATGCTTCCTTTCATAATATATCCCGGCGTCAACCAGACCTGAGAGAAACAGGCACCTGCAGTGTTGGTAAGGAAATTTGAGCAACACTCTCAGAAACGCATCCATTAAGTGGATGAAACTCGACTGTGTGGTCCCAGTCTTCCCAACTGAGTCCGCAGCAAACGCAGCTCTGGGTAGGAGCCAGTCAGGGCAGAAAAACCCACATGACTCTGATGGGATTTGAACCCACGACTTCCCAGCTGGGAGTCTCTGCGATGCTAACCACTTCACCACGGCGGCAGGTTTAGTTGTTACAATTCAGTGTTTCACATTCAGGTAGTTTTTAGATTTATCTGGCATTCAAATGGAAAATTTGAAGATTTCCTGTCATGGCATATTTTTACTCCCCGCTGGCTGCAGTGTTTTGCGCACATTGTTCCAGTCTACACAGCATCACAGTGCCTTCCAGCAGCAGCAAGTGGTTAAACAAACAATTCCAACACAGGCTAATAGCAGCAGGCATGATATAACTGTGAGGAAACTTAAACATGAAGTTGAGTCATTTAGTGGTGAAAGGATCTTGATGTGTTTCTGCTTTCCTTTCATAACAAAATCACAGACATGTCTAATCATGATGTATGACAGGAACCATACTGATTGAGCTGAATGCAGCATAAGCCCTCTTATAAAATATAAGTTTATCAATTACATTTTACATATCTTCATCAGTATATTAGATGCCCACCTAGATGTCAGTGTCATGAACTCCGACCTTGGAACATCATCGCTGCTCTTGGCACCTGAGCCTGCTGCTCTCTTTCCCATTGCCCCTCCCCCTTCTTTCTGTTAGAATATGAAATATTATCCATCATCCTAGTAGATAATGAGCTGATTTTCTGTCAGGCTTATCTTTTATCTATGTAATAATTTAATCAGGAGAATTTCTGTTTTCAGAATCTTTACCACTGCATCATGAATGACTTCCTATAATTAATAAAGATTGTAGTTAGTATTACATTTGCTGTTGTTATTCTTTACCATTTGTCATAATGGATTAAAACAACTTGTTGATACAATCAATTCATGTGATATTTTTGTATTTGTTGCAACAGTGAATTATTCGATGGAGGTGATGACAGTGGGCCCAGCGGTGCTGGATTCCATCATGGTGTTTTCTGCACGTATCTTCTATCAGCCCAACGGTACTCGTCCCACAGGAAAGTTCAGATACCTGTGGCTGAATACTGCAGACCATAATCAAGTTTCCACTCATGGAGGACCTGATTCCGAGCTGCGCAAAACCTTCGGTCATGGTGTGACAGGAGCTGGGGATTATCTAATGACTGTTGTTGTGTCTCCAGCCAGTCGACCCTCAGACATTGTCTGTTTCTCTAGCATCATCTTCAAGCTGACAAGTAAGTATTATTCATGACAAGCAAGTATCTTCCGATAAACTGTTTAAGTTTGCTTCCCCAGACTGATTAAATCAGGTGGAATGAATCAAGGCTGGGGAATACAGAGCCAAACAGTTCTAAATGCGAGTAGCAAAGAATCCTGTTAGAAATAGCCAAGTTTGGTTTACTGCTTTTGATATCATTATAAACCATCAGATCTAGGTCTAACCATGTTGGAGGTTGGCTTGAACTGGGCAACCTTACCAGTGATGATTGCGTGTAAAATTTAGGAGGTCCAACTTAATACATGCAGACTTTCTGTCGGCAGCAAAAGGTCCCAATTCATTATCAGAATCCAGGTAACATGTTTAAATGAGTGTGTGTGTGTGTGTGTGTGTGTGTGTGTGTGTGTGTGTGTTTGACACCAAACCATTTTTCTGAAGTAGTTGTTGTTGTCATACCCTGGCTAAAAGACTCCAGGGATAATCCGAACAGCCAAAGCACTTTAACGCTACAGTACAAATGCATCAGCTAGAGATGATAACATTACGCGTTTGACCATTTTTGATTACCCTGCCACGTGGGCAGCCACACTCCGATTTTGAGGGATTTTAGAGACTGATGGTGTTATGCTAGGAGCTTGTCATGACTGAAGACAATCCCCACATAACTATGCTGAGCATATGTAACAACATTTTGATGTAGCCTTGGTGTTCTAGCCTATGTCAGTTAGTCTGACACAGCCTTCAGCCAAGCTGTAAAGTGTATTTGTGATTTTTGGGGTCTGTTGATTCCTCTACACTGGAACTAATGTAGAGGCTGGAAGAACTTTGGACTGGGTATGACATGCAAACACCAGTTCTTGAATGTATGCCAAGGAGGCCACATTGGTCTGTTGTCTGCAGGTCTTCTGCCATTTTGTTTGTTTCTTTTCTCCTCTGCATCTTTCAAAGAGTCACAAACCACTTTCCAAGGCTCTTGACTGTTTTTTTTCTGTCACTATTGAAATGGCTCAGTTGCCTAAACAGTGAACATGATGTTGTTTCTGCTACTGCTGTCTAGTGTCTCCATTTGAATAAGAAAGGTAAATTTACAACATAAAACTATAAGACAATTCAACCCTTTTGTAGAAGCTGGGTGAGTACACTGACATATTTGACTTTTGAGCCAGGGTTGCTTTACTTAAACTGTCATCATTTTTATAATGGGTTGACACATCAGAGGGGGAGTCAGCCTGACAAGGTTATAGAAATGCACTGTTCACCACATTTCAATTTTTCACCATGATTGAATTTTCAGAGATGCATAGTTCATTGATAAAAGGGAACTAAATGGAGCATGCATCACTTTGTGATACACATTTTATTTCAGAAAGTCGTATAACTAGTTTTGTTATTAAATCTTCGGTTGAGCGTGTCATAGTCAGACATATGTATTTTCTTTAGCTTGTATATTTTTAAATTTGATATATAATGAGAGAGCTTTAAAGTTAAGAGCGAAGAGTTTAAAGGCAGTAGCTAAGAATAAGATCATCCCAAAAGCCTTCTTTCATGTAACATTTGCTTCATTATAAACTTTTTTTGTGACTTATGACTTTGGAAAAAAGTAACAAAAAACTTCCCAGACTCCAAATTCGTTTGCACAAAGCTACAGAAGATACAAGAAAAAACATAATTTTTAAGTTCTCTCCCTAGACTAATAGTTCATTGATTAAGTGGTGAGCGCTCTTCATTTGAAACAAGATTCAATGCCCAGTATCTAGTCAGGTGCAGTCGGACATACATTTGCAGAAAGAGGTAAAATGCAAGATCTTTTTAGGTGTGCGTTGCAAAAATAAACTTGTGAAAGTATCATTGAATTGGTCAGCATGACTTAAATCAGGAGGGTTTTGAAAATGGAAAACTCTAGTAACACAGCATTTGGAAAAGCTCTTCATAGTTCAAAACGTCAGTCATTCAGTGTGTATTTCAGGAGACCATGTATACAATTAGACTTGCAGTATTACTTATTACAGTGTAAATTATGCAGACCCGAATGTCAAACCTGCTGTTTCATCACTAACAGTTAAGTTGCATAAAGTATTATGGGACAATGCACATGCGTACATCCGTGTGTCTGCAGGTTGTCGGTTTGTCAAGGACAGAGAGGCGATAGAAAGAATGAAGTAGGGGAAAGAAGTAGGGGATGAAGAGCTGGGGAGTGGGGCCAGGAGGCATGGCACATCCTCTCCTTATTGTTGTGCAGTTACCTAATGCATATGTATATATTTTGTTTCAATGTTGTAAGGCCCAGTAGAAAGAAACTTGGGAGAGCGTGGCAGCAGAGAGTCCTCAGAAGAGAAGCCCCCTTCAAGCAAGTGTTTTGGGCCCTTATCTCCTGACACTCTAGGGGGGTTGGGCCACACCCGGTTCATGACGCCGGATGTCCCTCTGCTGCCCCCCTTTTTTTTCCCGTTTTGGGATGAGCCATGGCTGGGATTCGAACCCATGACCCTCTGGACATGCTCATTTTCCACGTAATGACTCGCACTTCTTACCACTGAGCCACAGGGACACCTGATACTTGTAGGAAAGTTAAGCCTTATGAAGTTCACTTTTGTTCCTCCTTGACCAGATCCAGCTTGAACACCTCTCTGCTGCTTCTGCCATTGCTTTCAGGGCTCTGGTTTTTTCCCTCCCTGCAACTGAGAGCTGTTTCATGAGGCTGTATGCAGATGTTCCTACAAACCCCCTAGCTCCAATTGCTGCAGTGAGGACTTTGACCTGATAGCCTTCTCTCCTCAGGCTGTTTGCCAGATCAGCATACTTTTCAGTCTTGTAGATTTGAGCTGCCTCTCATTCTGTTCTCATATGGCACCGTGAGCTCAGTCATAATCAGCTGCTCGGTTGACTGAGAGTGGACTATTATATCTGGTTCTCATGCCACTCTTGCTGATGATCTCTGGGCGACTCTTCCATTCTGGAGGTCTGCAGTGCACTCCCAGTCATCTGCCCCATCCAGCAGACTCTGCCTGTATGTTCCGAGTGGCACTGTTGTTCTTGGCCATGATTTGCTGCCTCCTGCCTGCCATGAAGAATGTTGCGGGTGCTTTTGGAGTCCTGATTTTTTCCCTTTTGTGGTGTGGTACTAGCCCAGACTACTTGTACAATCTCTTTGAGCACTTGGTTGCCTCCATGTGTACCTTCTTTGAGCCAGGGCTACTTTACATGAGCTTAGGACATGCTCCACTGTTTATTTTTCATGGCAGCTAGGGGGCATGCAGGATTGTCTGTTTTTCCCCACTTCACCAGGTTTGCATTTGAGGGCAGAAGGTCATATGCAGATCTGAGAATGAAGCTGATCTTGAGAGGGGCCATGTGCCAAATGTCATTCCAAGTGAGACTTCTTTGGAGTGCATTCTACCACTACCACGTTGTCCATTGCCCTTGCTGGCTCTGCTGGACTGCTTTTTGGAGTCTTTTTTGGTCTTCTTCTTTTCTCATCTCCTGAATCATCATGTCTCTTTTGGCTTTTCCTTTGGCCTTTGACCACCATTCAGTTTGGTCACCCCAGTCCTGTCCATTGGTCTGTGTGTGTCCTGTTATTTCTCTGATCTTGAGACTTTCTTTTGCAGAATCCATCGCCTCTTGAACTTTCCATTTTCTGCCTGTCTTCAGCTGGGGCTTGATTGCTTCTACCACCTCATCTCCTGAGTCCTCCAGCATGCTTTGAAGTCTGATCTTCCCTGCTTTGTATTCCTCCAGGATGGATTTCAGTGGTAGTTTCAGCTTTGCTTGGCGACAGTACAGCACTATGTCAGTCAGACAGGGTGGGGACACCAAGCCATTTCCTTGTGAACTTGTTGATTTTGGCTTCCATTGCCTCCACTATGCTGGTGCAGATGTCGTATATCATCAGAGAGGCTATAGCATAGGAGCTTTGGTATCAGCATGAACTGCAGACACCAGACTTTGTATTTGCCAGGGAGCCCACACTGGTCAATGGTCTCCAAGCCTTCTTCCGACATCTGTTTGGTTTCTTTTGCTCTTTGTGTGTCTTTCAGTGTATCATCATACCAGCTTCCAAGGCTCTTGACTGGCTGTTATGTGACTGTTGTAATGGCCTGGTTGGCAACACTGAAGACCACAGATTTGGCCACTTTCCTTTCCTCATTGAGAGACTCCGTGATTTCTTTTTGGCTTGAACTTCATTCTGGATGAGGCAACTATGTCATCCAGCCTCCAGCACATGACGTGTCTCGTCTTCTCTGGATGAAATCACTGTAGTGTCATCCATGAAGGCCTTGAGAGGGGCATCTTGTATCCATCATCAAGGTCTCTTTGTCTTGCATTGCTTGTTGCTGCTTCCAAGATGACTTCCATTGCCAACACGAACAGTATTGGGGAAATTGCACAGCCCATTGCAATGCCCACTTCCAAGTTGATCTAATCTGTTGTGTACTCCTTCGAGTCCTTGGTAGAGAACCGCATGGAGAAGCCATTGAAGTACTTCTTGAGCATGTCACGGATGTTCTGTGCCACATGGTACGTCTCAAGAGCCAACTGTATCATCTCATGGGGTACAGATCCATATGCGTTTGCCAATCAAGCCACACTACGTCCAGGTCTCTCTTTTCTGTTTTTGCTCTTTGGATTGCATCCAGATCATTGTGGCATGTTCTACACAGCCAGCCACACCTGGGATGCCACCTTTCTGGACTGACACATCCAAGTACTTGTTTTCCATGAGGTACTTGGTCAGCCTTGCTGCCATGACAGAGAAAGATTTTCCCTTTGACATTCAGTAGTGATATTGGCCTGAACTGGCTGATGTCACTTGTGTTTTGCTCTTTGGGGATGTACACACCATCTGCCGTCATCCACTGGCTGCTGATCTTCTGGTTTCTCCAAGCTGATCGCAGCAGCCTGTGGAGCCACTCCAGCACCTTGGGACATTTCTTGTACAGCTGGTAAGGTATTCCGTTTGGCCCTGGTGATGATTTGGCTCTGGGTTTGTCGACCACCTTCTTGATTTTCGCCAATGTTGAAGGCTTGTCATTGAACTGTTCCTCAGGGTTGGTTGGCCACACCAGACCTTGAATGTCGAGTAGTGCTTTGCTCTGTGAGTCAGAGTATGTTTTCCTCAGATGCTGTTCAAGAACTCCTTTGTCCACACTCAGGGTCCCAGATTTTTTGGCTGCTCAAACAGTGTTCTGGCAAACTGGAAGGGGTCTCTAAGAAGCGCTCTTGTGTCTTCTTCTTTTTTGCTTCTTCCTCTTCCTGGCAGATTCCGCATAGCTGAGGGTGCTGTGTTTTGCTTTGGTCTTTCCAGAGTTTTTCCAAGCCTTGTTTTTCAGCTGGCAGTGTGGTCTTCATTTGCTTCTTGAGGTGTTTCTTTTGGACCCTGACCTTGTCCACCTCTTCTTGGCATCTGGATTTCTTTGTAGGTGTTTTTCTCTTTGGGTAGTTTTACTCCATAGGCGTCTCTACATGTGGCATACACAATGTCCCCATATGTGGCTAGTTTGTGTTCCAGGGTGCTTTTCCCTATCAGTGCATCAAGTCTTTGGACGATTTTTGCATCCAATTTCTCCAAATCTTCAGTTTCGTTTGCTCGTGGCAGGTTGAGTTTCAGGCGCCCGGCATCGAGGGCCTGTGCAAATTCTCATCCGAACCAACAGCGTGGATGACCATGGCACTGTGGTTTAAATCCTGGCCTTGGTCTCCGACGTCTTATCTGCTGATGCAGTGCGCTGCTGCTCATTCAGATGAGTCTTCACACATCCCATCTTTGTTCTGTGGATCTTCATGCCACGGGTGGTAGCAAAGCGCTTTCCACAGACACATGGATATTCCATTTGGTCCATGTTCATAGTCCGTTTGGATTTGCAGTCGTGATTGGTTGAGCACCGATGAATTCATCATTCTCTCCCCCTTTCGGTGAATCCTGGGAGCATCTTTTGTACTTAGTAGCCACATATTGAAGGCAAAGTAGGGAGCCAGCCCACAGAGCCCTTGGTTCTGATCTTTCCCGTGTCCTCCGGTCTTTCCCGGATGTCCATGTTTTACATTGCTGACATTTTTATATTAAAACAGATAACTGTATATAATGAGAATTTGGTTCAGGTTAGCTGCATAGAACGATCATGAAAATTAAAATGTGTTAAACCTGTACTGTATTAGCACATGTTGATTTTAAAGCAAAATCAGTGGTTTCAAACAACTCACCTTTTCTGATCTGCTACTCTATTGCTGGACAACTAAATTGTTTTTCATATTGAAACCTTACAGATTACCTGAACGGAAATCTGAAGGTGAAACAAGACCTGGAGTTCCAGAGAAGCAACACCACATTTGCCATTGATCAACCAATACACTTCAACCTCAACATGACTGACCGTTTCAGCAAGTCGGTCGTTCCCCAGTACACCTATTTTTGGTACAATGGCTCAACCCTGATCCATGTCACGTACAGTCTCACTATGAGCACAAATTTTCTGAACCCAACATCTCCATCTTCAAGCAGTGGCCAGTGCAGAGTTTTGGTCTGTACCCGACTCACATGCATCCACTTCTCATCCACACATTGATGATAAGTTGGGTCATTTGCTGAGAAGCTTCATTTTAAAGGTGAGGGATTTGGCTTTTCTGTTCAGTTCTTTTTGTAAAACAAAACCAGTGGTGTGTGTGTGTGTGTGTGTGTTGTGTGTGTGTGTGTGTGTGTGTGAGTGTGTGTGTGTGTGTGTGTGTGTGTGTGTGTGTGTGTGTGTGTGTGTGCTCGTGTGTGTGTGTGTGTGTGTGTGTGTGTGTGTTTGTGTGTGTGTGTGTGTGTGTGTGTGTGTTTATAAAATCATATGCTTTTTGACAACCTTTTTTTTTCATTTAGTTAGTACTTGCAATCATCTGTATTATTCAGGGTTATGATGGTATAGACTGCATCTACATCATTGGAGGTGTCACATTTTATCTAGTCAAGTCTCCCCACATCACTTGATCTGTCAGCCTCACAGTGCCCATTTATGTTTGCATCAGGAGTGGGCTGACAGTAATAATGGATATGACTGGCGAGTGACGCTAGGATGCTGGACTGCAAAACTGTGGCTTGTGGGCGTGTAGCATGCTGTGCAGAGGTGTGTCACAATGGGTCAAGGTCACCACTCTCCAGCAGCAAGTCAGCTGAAGGTCCAAAGAAATTTGCTATTGATCCTCAGGAACATTTTCCACTGCTCTCTTACCACTTGGGAGAAGGTTGGTCAGTTAACATATCGGTCTTCTGCTCCATAACTGTCACATTGTAGAGTGGGATCGGGATGGCATCACATGTGAACAGACTTGTCTGGGTGAAATGAAGGCCTACCTTATAATATTGCTGCGTTGGTGGTTGAACACTTGTACAAAGCTGACTGGTTAGTGTATTAGTTGTCCGTTGAACTGAATCGACATGAGTGTTTTGTTCATGTGACAAGATGGTGTATGCTTCATTGTCGAAAACGAAAAGACAGCAGAGTAGCTGCTGCTGTTTCTGCTTTTCTATCATGTCAGTCATCAGAGTAAAGATGGTTTGACATTCCTGTGTGTGGAAGGTTCAGGTAGTGAGCTGGGTTTAGGGGAGAGCAGGTACCCAGAGGTCAAACCACCATTCAGTGGGAATGGGTTGTGAGAAGGGAAAGGTGGGAAAAGTTGGATGGGTTTTTGGGCAGTGGTGCTGTGGATGAGGCTGGAGGAGGGGAGTGACTGGGTGGTGTTTCATGTCTGGGATGGAGCCTTCCACTGAAGGCAATGCCTTCCACTGAAGGCAATGAGGCTGCTGCAGATGGGAGACACTGCTGCAGATGGGAGACGAATGCCACTGACTGTCAATACATAGAAAGAACATGTTTTTTCTGTAGTTGATCTTTCAGAATAAGGTGGGATTGGCGGATTATATAGTTCTTGCAGGTGAATATGGGGGTTGGCTTGAATGGAATATTCACAGTAACTGAACATTTGTGGAATTTAAAAGTGTTGCCAGCCTGTGTAGCGCATCTTCAGTCCTTCAGTGAGTCCAGTGTGTGCTGTGTAGCTGTGTGGGCATGTCTTCTGCAGGTGATGTGTTATTGTGGTGATTCAGCAGGCAGCAGGCAGCTTTACATTACTTCACTGTTTTTTTTACTCAATTTTGCTAGAATTGCTGTGTAGAGTCTTAAAGTGTATAGCAGCAGTATCGGTCATACCAGGGATTTATAGGCCGTTTATTAGTGTGAACTGACCCCACCTTCAGGTCAAAGCAAAGAAAAAACCGAGGATTTTTGTGCTTGCCTGGTAGCATGTCCCATCAAAGGTCTGGTGAAATGATTATGTGTCGTACCTAGGCTGTTTTACTGTGTTAAGTTTCTTCTTGCCTTAGCTCCAAAGTCTGTTGGCACTACACATAGTTTTACCTCCATGTTCAAGGTCATCGTGAAAGGCCGACTCTGGTGTTGATTTTTCTGTACTCTGTATGTTAGGGGAAAAAACATACTCAGAACTTTAACTTGGAGACGTCAAAATCCTTCTTTGTTGTAATTATTATGAAACTGAAAAAGACGGTCAGATAATATTATTGTGTCTGGACAGTGCTGAGGTGTGGCTAATTTGCATTCTTCAGTCTTTGTAAAGTGGATGAAGTGAAAGTGATGTAACATTCTTAAAAAAAGCTGTCTTCTCAACCCTCACATTTTTCATTGAAAAAAACAGAATTGTGATGGCTGTTTTGGCAATGGTATACTAATTCACTGAATACTTACTGATATCGTGTTCAGTAATCATTGAAACTCCACTAAATTAAGCCTCACCATTTTTTGAAGAGAGTAGAAATGATATGCATGAGGATGTAGGGAAGGGCAGAAGTCAGATTACTGCAGTACTGCAGTACTGTCTGTCATGTCTGTCTCTTCTGTTTGTCACTATGAAAATAATGTCAGTTTTGTACCTGCTTCTTTCTCTGTTACTACACTATGTATCTGCTATTCAACTTATTCAATTGGTTTTTCTTTTTTTTCTCCCAGTTGGGGGAGGGAGGAAGACATGTAGGGGGATGGAGAGAGGATAACGGTCACAGTATTATTCATCCTTCCTTGTGAAAATCTGATGACATTGTTATTGCAGTTTGGTGAATTATTGAGCACACAAAGGGCAACATTATGAAGTGGTCACCTTAGAAAGCTGTGTGCAGCATGTTGATCAACACAGGCTGAAGAGTAAAGCAGTGGATTGGAAGAGACACATGTAAAGGGAGAAGAGGACAAGGAACGGTCACAAGTTGACAGACTTGTTATCAGTTGATGGCATGTGACGAACCGAGTTTACCTTCATGCATGACTTTTTTGAACCGGCCATTCCCCAAACAGATAACCGCCCGTGTCTGTACTAGATGGGATATGAACATTATCACCGATGCCAAACAACGAGGGCCTGTAGACATGTAGTTGGTGTACGTGATAGAAGGACAGCTTTATCAGTTGATGATAACCGCAAATACTTTATCCGTATGATGGTGAATGTACACTGCTCCATATGTTAGTATTGTATAATTGTGCAATCGCTGTTATCAGTTTTATCTTCTTTTTTTTTTTGTGCGCATCATTCTCACAGAAAATTCTGCTTATTTCATCACAGACATGTGTAAAGGGTTGCTTCACTTTTTGTTTTTAGTTTTCTTACCCAGAAAAAAATAGATACCTTGCCCTGTATACAGTCTCACATATGCACATTCAAACACACACACACACACACACACACACAGACATACACATATGTAGTACACTCACAAACACACACCCCCACTCACTGTAGATTCAGATGCTGTTCTCTTCCCGTTACAGAGAGTCTGAGGGACTGCAACCTAACCCGAATGGACAGCGCCACACAGGATCAGAGCCTGAAGCTGGGAAACAAACTTGTCCTGAATGTCACGTGTCATGGCAGGTGATGATTGATTGGTGTTATGTCATCTGTCATAATGTCACAGGTGATAACAGGTGATGATCAAGAGTTTAGGGCTGAGATTTTATATTTTATATTGCCAATTCATCATTTGCACCTAGAAATAGTATCATGTGAATTCAGTCTGCAATTCTAGTGGCGGAGGTGGCAACCTCAACTGTGGTAGGAGTGGGTGTTATTTTGTCTATGGTTTGTACTGACATACTCTGTGTTCAGTGACCATGACCATGTAGAAGTTGCATTGGCACTATGTGCACATACATGTATACACACACATAAGACCTTACTGTAGCCCGTTCATACTTCACCACACACACACACACTTTTTTCCCATTCCCCACACCTGCTTTTTGACTTCCTCCTATTCACTCTCCCATCACCAACTCCTATCTTCTCCCACTGTAGATATGTGCACATCCCCACACACGTGATGCAATCACATTTACACGCACACGCACATGCGTACGACAAATGAACTTTATTACACATGCATGCACTTGCACACATGAACATGTATGCACACATGAACATGTATGCACGCACATACACACACAAACACGCACGCACATGCACACACAGACAGACAGACGCACACACATGCACGCGCGCGCACACACACACACACACACACACACAAGGAGGAGTCTTATATGAGGTCTGCTGTGCATGCTCTAGAAGGAACTGTTCTAAGACAGTATTGGAAAAATGTTCAAGTGTGTTTTGTATGTGCTCGTGTGTGTGTGTGTGTGTGTGTGTGTGTGTGTGTGTGTGTGTGTGTGTGTGTGTGTGTGTGTGTGTGTGTGTGTGTGTGTGTGTGTGTGTGTGTGTGTGTGTGTGTGTGTGTGTGTGTGTGTGTGTGTGACTGTGTGTGTGCATGCATGTGAGATTTACTGTCAGTTGTTTCTTTACAAAATCTGTCATCTTGAAGGACCTATCTTCCTAACATTGTGAGTGTCATCTTTTGTGGACACAGCTTTCCTTCTGCTGTGTGCTGGAACGTGACGAAGACGAACGTGACTTTGAACGAGACCTGCAGACCCAGTGGTCAGTTTGCCAACACCACACAGAACACAGTGACCGTGACCCTCGGGGACACAGGATGGAAGACCGTGCACTTGGCTGTCTACCGGTGACCCGGACAATGACGTCAGCTTTCAGCTCTTGTCGCAGAACGTCTACGTTTATGATGCAGGTTTGCCCAACTACCTTTTTTTTTTTCTTTCATAATATATCATCAAGTAAAAATCTCCATGACCTGGTCTTGGCTCGTATCTTTCTCAGTTGTTAGTTTTTTCGACCCCAAGCATTTTGTTGCAGCGCACATGACAGCTTTTTTTTTTTTTTCCAAGATGTTATACTTGATGTGGTTTCTTTTTCTTTTTTTTTTCACTTCAAAAAGGAAATGCTAATATTTCTGTTTGATCAGGGTGTGGATTATTTGTAACATTTGTTTTATATTGGACTTTGACTTTCAGCAGTTGATTTCCCTTTGGCTTTTTAAAAATGACAGTTTAATTTATATATAGCTTTTGATTTAAACACACAATTGAGGTTTATCCATGTAACTGTTTCAGATTCGGTGAACATCCCTGCACTTGTGTTCCCCATTGTCTTCATCATTCTGGGTGGGATCATCATAGCTTTCGGGGCTACCTACATTGTCCGTCTACGTCGTAAAATGCACGTGGAGGTGGCAGACTTTGATTTTGACCCCACCATCTCTGTCAGGAGCAACAGTTCCTGGTCAAACATTATGCCAGCCATCCGACAGTTCTTCCAGCGATCCAGAGTCCGGGCTAGGAGCACAACTGATGAACGGTACAGCACTAATCGTTCGCGTGGTTTGTACGAAACTCTGTGACATCGCTGCTGAGATTATACTGGGCAAAAATGCGCATTCCATGGATATAGATTATCGCGGTACCATTCGGACATTTTTGAGAGATGGTCACAGTCTGCTTGTCACTTGTTGGTCACAGCGTGTGATCTTTCTATGGTGTTTTTGCTGTGCTGACCTAAGTGTCGAGTGACTTTTGTATATTGATTCTACTTGCCATCCACTTGTCGCACATGAATTTGGAAACAGAAAGGGGAAAGGGTGGGAGAGGTATGGTTGGGGGGTGGGGTGGGGGGCAGGACGACTGTGTGGACATTTCACCCCCAACGTGTGTGCAGTGGTCAGACTACTGTTTGCTTCCCATTGGTCACAGGAACCAAAAGCTGGGTGTGACTCGGAAACTGTTTGCCTCGGTGTCACAGCATGACCAAGACCAACGATGCATACTGCAAGGATACTGCAAGTCTGTGATATTGACTGACATACACATATGTACTACTTGAATGATGGTGATTCTTCGTGTCCCTGATCATCATTGGGGTCAAAGACCACCGCACAAGAGAGCTGAATGACATGTAAGTGTGGTGGAGAAACGATATCATGGCCGTGATGGCACCTGAAATATAGGGCATCATGACAAAATGTCTTGGCTGGTTTGCTGACTGGTTCAGTGGTCACACCAGTACAATTATAACTGTGGGTTTTAAGACTGGAGTTCTCATTTCTGTGTTAGAAATTGTGTTGCTCTCTTCCTCTGTATCTCTCTTTTTTTTCTCTCTCTCTTTCTTTTTTTTTTCTAGTCGGTTACTGTATTTCTGCCTTTATTAGCTTTCACTCATTTTTTGTGCGGAGATCTTCTTTTGTTTGTTTGTTTTTTTTCTCTTGTAGCCGTTTGTAACACTCTGATCTGTTGACTGGATGGTGAGATGTGAAGCATGAATGGGCACTGGCTGTACCCTGCTGTAGGGTTCATCAGTAAGGCCTGTTTGTGTACTCCCATGGTGCCTATATGTTTCTCAAGGCATTTAATTAAAAAAAAAAAAAAAAAAAAAGCATCAGTGGCCGTTTTTTTTTTTTTAACTTGAAAAGAAAAAAAAAACCTCCTGCAAGTGATTTAAAAAAAAAAGCAATATCAGCATTAAGGATCTAAATATTTATGTTGCTTCATTATGAACAGGTCCAGGTGTTATATATTTGCTGTTGTTTTTTTTTCCTGACAAAATTCTGTTACTTTTGTCCATCTGGTGATAGCCCTGATCTGGCCTTGTGAGGTCAGCAAGCTTTAATAGTTTAAAAAAAAAAAAAACCCTGTTTCGTTAAGCTTTGTTAATTTTAAGTTGGTTTGTTTTCATTGCTTTGTTGTGCTTCCTCTTGTTTTTATCCATATCCCTGCAATTTAATCATGTTTCTTTGAAAGATACGGAAAGAATACAATATTACACAATAGTGGACATTATGCTGAACATTTTTTTCATGTGTTTGAGTGGCCAGAAGTTATGCATACTTGTTTGCTTTTGTTTAGTTATGTACAGTGTACTTTTTCTTGGAAATAATTCATGATGGAACAATCATTGCTGGCATTGATAGAGGCGATTCATTGCCAGTCGGTTTTATCAACGAGTTTTAAGTTTTAATGCAAACGAAGTGATTTTTTTTTAAGCTGTAGTTTATTTGTTCATCAGGATGTGTGTGTCCCAATGACTCCCCATTGAGTTAAAGGAGAAGAAGAGCTTATCAATTTGGCGCTTTTAAGTGACATTTGAATGTGAGAGAGAGAATTTGAGTGCTTTATATTTGCTGATTAGTTGAAGAACACAGTTGTAAATGTGCTTGATGTATGAAGATAGTGAATGTGTGGGAGCATGAAAAAAGGAATTCAGGCTAAATGAGATAGAAAACACAGAGAAATTAATTGATGTGTAGTAGGTAATTGGTCTGAATTTGTTCTTTATATCTGCAACGATCTCAAACCCAGATAAGCTTTGTGAGGAACTCTGTAGAGAGGCGACCTCATCTTTCAGTAGTAACCTCAGTACTTTTGGGACATTTTTTAGTAAGTGTTTTATCAGTTACTTAAATTTGATATCCAACTTGCCAAGAAGCAAGCAAAATCAAAGATGATTTATGGAAAAAATATGCTTGTTTGCATTTTTTTATGGTCTTATCTTCATGCCTCCTCCTGGTGGCATTCTTTTGTTCCTTTTTATATCATACACTGCTACATTTAACAACTTGGACAGATCTTGTGAAAGGCATAGACATGGAGGAGAAGCTGGAACTGAAGTGGCCATGAGACAGGGTCATGGAGGGCCACAGAATTTGAGACGTTCTCATGATCAGTGAGAAGCCCTGGGGTTCCATTCTGTTCTGAGGCATCAGAACATTGCTGCACTTCATGACTGCTTTCAGCCTACCTTGGGATCAACCAGTCCTGAAAGATGGCGCACCTGTGAGGAAATCTGAAGAACGCTTGAGCGATAGATGCATGAAGTGAATCTAACTTGAGTGTGTGGCTCAGTCTTCCCATGAGAGCCCATAGCACAATGAGCTCTGGGGTGGGGAGCATACTGGTGCCGGAGACTTCAGTACATGTGTTTCTGGTGGGACTCTTGTCCATTACCACCTAACCCTCAAAGTCCATCACTGCACCATAGCAGCAGCTACAAGGTGGAGGGTGTGTTTGCATTGTTATAATGTTGATTAATGAGGCGTAGTAACAACTTACATGCTTCGATTCTATGACTCCATTGTGGGTGATTTTGATCAGTGGACGTTTGTGTTTAGTTGAAATGTGCTTTGGGTTTGTGGATCAGAAGTGACCCATCAGTGCAGGCAGTGCTGTGCCTCTTGCATTTCAGGTAAGGTAAGGTGATGTTGTTCACTGCAAAGGGCTGTCACCACATTGAAATCAACGCACAAGTCAAACAAAACAAAACAAGAAAAAAAAAGGAAAGAAAAAAAAAAAAAGAAAAGAGAATTACCATTCACACAACCCTTAAAAATACACCTTCTTAAAAACACCAGAAATTTTGCTACAGATCTTTTTTCTGTAAAATCAAAGATCAAACGAAAAATGAAAATCTCTGAATTTCAGAAATTCAAAGATCATATCATGTGGGACATCTCTGATCAAAGTTTTCATGGAGTCTGCTGTAAAATGTTTATCTCACATCATGCAAGTCCCAACACTCTAAAGGAATATTTTTCACTGTGAGTGGTACATGACATGGAATGCACACAAGGCTTCTTTCAGCTTTTAAAGATAAGAATGGGCGTAAAAGGGGGTGCTCCCAATGTATGCAAACGGCAAAAGACTATTTCTTCTTTATGGCCATCTCAGGAACTTGGTAAAAACTCTTATAGGTTTGGATAGATTTTGAATCATTTGTTGTTCGTCTGCGACTTCCATTGCTTTTGCCAGAGGTCTTTGACGTAAGCCTTGGCCATAGGTTTCTGATCAGAGTGAGGGATAGTTGTCAGCTCAGCTCTTTCCATGTGGCTGTCTTGTATGTGAGGAACCTGAGGGAAGCTGAGATGGAGATGTTTGCAGACTCTCGGGGAGTTGGTGAAGTCAGTTTTAGAGCACTTCTGTTTTAGAGCACTTGCAGTGATTGTGGGTCGTGCACTATATATGTTATTTTATGGGCATTTACTCAAAATCTTTTTTTTTTTTTTTTTTTTTTTTTTTTTTTTTTCTGTCCCAACCTCTGCGCCATCTTCAGAGGCAGTGCACCTACGCCACTCATTCCGCGACACCCGTCCACAGCCACAGCCCGGTCGGCCCCGCCACAGCCCCGGCACCGGCAATCACAGGAAGCAGTCAATGTCAAGTCGTCAAGAGGCAACCCACCGGAGGAGACACTGCACTGCTGCCGAGTCACTTCAGTGGTATTCAGTGGCGCCTGTTCTGATCTAACATACGCAGGACACCACCTACTAAGCCCCCTACTGACGACAATAATTGCTTAGTCGCGGAGCTGGCGTGAGTGAGCTCTCCCTCCGGAGGGCGTCACCACGTCCATCCAACGACAGCCCCCACTGACTCGCCGATACCGGTGACCCGGACGGAACCAAACGAAGGGCACAGACGTGGAGAGGACATCGAAATTGAGGTCACCATGAGAGCAGGGCATGAAGGGCCACAGAATTTGAGACTTTTTTTATGCTGATCGATGAGAATGAGGATGATCAAGATGATTGCTATGGATTTCCATTTAGGTCTGAGACTACATGACAGGGCTGTACTCTACGCTTCCTTTCATAATATATCCCGGCGTCAACCAGGCCCGAGAGATACAGACACCTGCAGTGTTGGTCAGGAAATTTGAGCAACACTCTCAGAAACGCATCCATTAAGTGGATGAAACTCGACTGTGTGGTCCCAGTCTTCCCAACTGAGCCTGCAGCAAACTCAACTCTGGGTAGGAGCCGTTCGGGGCAGAAAAACCCACATGACTTCTGATGGGATTCGAACCCACGACCTCCGAGCCGGAGTCCGCGACGCTAACCACTTCGCCACGGCGGCTGGTCTTTTACTCAAAATCTTGTTAACATGGGTAATGGTTGGACTGTTTAAATCATGGTATCAAGGATTAACAGTTTATAAGCCTGGTAGGTATTTATCATCTGTTACTTGTTTTGGTAATTTCTGACATGAGATGGGCCTGCTGATGGTTGAGCTGAGCACACCAGAACTGCAGGTTCTGTTCTTGCAGCCTAAGGTTTGTTGACTAAACATACCGTGCTACCTATAAGATTTTGTCTTGAACTACTAGACAGGTCTCATCATAGCCAACACCATAACCTGTAAAACATTTTTAGCCCCAATTGTGTGCAAAAAGTAACATTTCAAAGTGCTCTGAACGGACTGGAATGCTAATATTGGACAACCGTTTCTGGCAACAATTTAGGTTTTATCTTGTAGTTTAATTGTGTAGTTTTAAATCTGATTAGTGAACTACAGATTAGTGTTGTACTGTCGTTAGCTTTGTAATGTGGAGAGTATGAGAAGTCTGTTGCTATGTGAGCAGCGCTTGTTGAGAGTATGAGAAGTCTGTGTTGCTGTGTGAGCAGTGCTTGTGGGGAGTATGAGAAGTCTGTTGCTGTGTGAAGAGTGCTTGTGGAGGGTATAAGAAGTCTGTAGCTGTGTGAACAGTGCTTGTGAGGAGTATGAGAAGTCTGTTGCTGTGTGAACAGTGCATGTGAGAGTATGAGAAGTCTGTTGCTGTGTGAACAGTGCTTGTGGGGAGTATGAGAAGTCTGTAGCTGTGTGAACAGTGCTTGTGGGAGTATGAGAAGTCTGTAGCTGTGTGAACAGTGCTTGTGGGGAGTATGAGAAGTCTGTAGCTGTGTGAACAGTGCATGGGGAGTAGTATGAGAAGTCTGTAGCTGTGTGAACAGTGCTTGTGGGGAGTATGAGAAGTCTTTCTGTGTGACAGTGCATGTGGGGAGTATGAGAAGTCTGTTGCTGTGTGAACAGTGCATGTGGGGAGTATGAGAAGTCTGTTGCTGTGTGAACAGTGCATGTTGAGAGTATAAGAAGTCTGTTGCTGTGTGAGCAGTGCTTGTGGGGAGTATGAGAAGTCTGTTGCTGTGTGAACAGTGCTTGTGGGGAGTATGAGAAGTCTGTTGCTGTGTGAACAGTGCTTGTGGGGTATGAGAAGTCTGTGTTGTGTGTGTGCTTGTGGGGAGTATGAGAAGTCTGTGTGTGTGAACAGTGCATGTGGGGAGTATGAGAAGTCTCTTGGTGTGTGAACTGTGCTTGTATTGATGCGAGAACTATGTACATTGTATTGATGCAAAAACCATGTACATTGTATTGTTGCAAAAACCATGTACATTGTATTGATGCAATAATCCTCTACATTGCTAAGTTCACTGAATGAGTCTACCACTAGTACCAGTTGAAGAATGTGCATGGATGTATGTGAACGCACATGTGTGTGTGTGTGTGTGTGTGTGTGCCTGTGTGTGCATGCAAGTGCATTTGCATGTGTGCATGCACTCATGTAAGTGAATGCAGGCACACCTGTGCAATAAAGCACATGCGCACTACTCCCATCAAAATTTAGGGTCAATTTGTGTTGGTGTGTGTGCACTGAAAAGAGTGCGTAGATGCGAGGGTGATTGTGTTCTGCTGATTGTTATATGTGTGTTACCTGTAACATGTGCTGTATGCCTTCCACAGACAATAATGATTTCTGTTCTGTATGTCAGTTTTTGTGGCCATGTTTTAACTGTTGGAAAACATTTATACACTTTTTGTTGTTATAGAAGTAGTGCTTAAGTAAACTTCAGATTGGAGTTGTTGAACCCTCTGCAGACAAGATGGTTTCAAATATCTAGGTGTGTGTGACATCCAGGGATCACTAAACTGATTGCGCTGGAAAATACCTCTAATGTTGTCAGTCACAACACCTGAGCACTAAACTGATTGCGCTGGAAAATACCTCTAACGTTGTCAGTCACAACACCTGAGCACTAAACTGATTGCGCTGGAAAATACCTCTAACGTTGTCAGTCACAACATTTGAGCACTAAACTGATTGCGCTGGAAAATACCTCTAACGTTGTCAGTCACAACACCTGAGCACTAAACTGATTGCGCTGGAAAATACCTCTCTGACGTTGTCAGTCACAACACCTGAGCACTAAACTGATTGCGCTGGAAAATACCTCTGACGTTGTCAGTCACAACACCTGAGCACTAAACTGATTGCGCTGGAAAATACCTCTGACGTTGTCAGTCACAGCATTTGAGCACTAAACTGATTGCGCTGGAAAATACCTCTGACGTTGTCAGTCACAACACTTGAGCACTAAACTGATTGCGCTGGAAAATACCTCTAACGTTATCAGTCACAACATTTGAGCACTAAACTGATTGCGCTGGAAAATACCTCTAACGTTGTCAGTCACTAACTGACTGTTCTTTAAAATTCCTGAAATGTTGTCACTACAACACCTGAGCACTAAACTGATTGCTTTTTAAAATCCCTGAAATGTTGTCAAATCACAACGCCTGAGGACTAAACTTATTGCTCTTTTAAAATCCCTGAAATGCTGTCAATCACAACGACTGAGCACTAAACTTATTGCTCTTTAAAATCCCTGAAATGCTGTCAATCACAACGACTGAGCACTAAACTTATTGCTCTTTAAAATCCCTGAAATGCTGTCAATCACAACGCCTGAGCACTAAACTTATTGCTCTTTAAAATCCCTGAAATGCTGTCAATCACAACGACTGAGCACTAAACTTTACTTATTGCTCTTTAAAATCCCTGAAATGCTGTCAATCACGCGCTGAGCACTAAACGTATTGCTTTTTAAAATCCCTGAAACGTTGTCAGTCACATCTGAGCACAAAACTAATTGCTCAAGAAAATACCTGAAATGTCGGTCAAATTTGCATCTTGTTCAAGTGATTGTTCATCATTGGGCATGACAGTCAATGTTTATGATCAAGCTGAATACAGTTGTCTTGCTGTTAGGCACCTTCATTGCTGAAATGATTTCAAGCCCGCATGTTTGCCGCTCATCGCTCATTCAGTGTTTACTTCAGCACTGTGCAAGCAACTACCTGTTCTTGGGAACAAACTGTGATGGTCTATTCCAAAACGTGATATCAAAGAAAAAACTTTGAAGTCTTTTCGAGGGCAATGTATGGTCAGTTTTTGACTGCTGTGGACAGTGGAAGTCAAGAACACCAAGACTTCCCAGTGGTGACACACCAGGACAGAGAGAATAGTAACCAGTGTGCATAGAGGCCACAAATACAAATTCCAGTCCATATCGGCTGATCAAGCCAACAAGATTACATTCTTGTAAGTGTCAAAATTTAATTTTTTGTACCAAAATACCAAAAGTGGACAAAAAAAAGTGTTCTGAGTTGCATCCTTTTCTTTAAAACTTGCCAGTAGCAATAGACCATATTTTTTGTTGTTGTTTTTATTGGTCTTTTTTTTTAAGTAAAAGTACCTGAGTAAGTAAAAAAAAAAAAAAACCTCTTTTGTTCCAAAGCATCCTGACACTGTGTTCCGTAGCATACCAAAAAGTCCTTTTAATTTCCATTTATTTACAACATGCACCTTAAGCTTAAATTATCAGATGAATCAATGATTGTCTATTGTCTTATAACATGAAAAGAATGTGGTACTTGATTTCCTTTTTAACAATCACATTTGGTACCCTCAGAATGTGTTAGCTGACTCAGTGACTGCACTTTTAGATCCTAAGACTGAAAAATTTTGAAAAATCAGTATGACTGACCTGGATATAAAAATCAGGTTTTTCATATAACTGGGGTGGGGGGTGGGGTGGGAGGCATTATAAAGGCAGCTTTAAATGAGTTACAGCCAGGTTACTGTGACTGACAATAAAAGAAAAGAATGAACATGTGACCTGATTTTCAGTTCAAATGAACTGAACTAAATCATGGACTGACAACAACTTGGATGTTGGAAATATGTGTATGAGGGTTTTTTTTGTTTGTTTGTGTGTTTGTGTTTGTGTTTTTTAAAGAAGAAGAGACAAAACCATGTTTTGGTCTCACACCATTTTCAAGTGCCACTCTTTTTGTCACTTCTTTTAAAAACTAATCCTCCACACACACACACACACCCCCCCCCACCATCATTCTTTATGTTGTTTTCAGTGTAAGTGTGTGTGTGTGGGTCTGAGAATTGAGAAGATGAAACTGAAAATGCTGAATGTTACTATGTAAATGATTCTTTGTTGCCATAAAATTACAAAGGGTGATATTTGACAAAACATTTTTACATCATTGTTGTTCTTTGTTTTGCAAATCTGTTCTGAATTTTTATCCTGAAATATAAACACTGTGCAGTCATAAAAAGAAGTTTTCATGTATATCCAAAGGCAGTTTTCTTTCTGACTTGAAATATTTTAATTTTTGGTTGATTTCGGAACTCTGCTCCATATTTTACATTTTGATTGTGAGATGCACAAATAGTATCAAGTTATTTTCTGCCTCAAATAGAGACTTTATTTTGTGTTGTCACATTTTATGGATATATCTTTTCAGTGGATTCTGATGTAATTGCAGTAATTTTCACATACAAGATACCATGCCAATACCATGTCAGATGTGAATGACAGATGAACATTTTGGAGAGATTTATGAGAGTGAAACATTGAGCAGAAACAATATTCAGACAAAAGTTGAAACAATAAGATTTGAATCATTTGTTTAAATTGCTGTGTGTGTGTGTGTGTGTGTGTGTGTGTGTGTGTGTGTGTGTGTGTGTAGATTTTGGGGCTCTCTGTCGCTGTTTATATGTGTACTGTCTGATATGGTCATGGTCTCTCTTTCACGCTTTCCCAGTCTCTTTTTTTCTTCCTGTCTCATTGTCCATTCTCTCTTTCTTTTCCTCTCTCTCTCTCTTACACTTTTTTTCCTGACTACCTTCCATTCCGTTTTGATTACTTTTGATTTTTATTATCAAATGCTGCTCTGTACACACACACACACACACACACACACACACACACACAGGTTTTCCATATTAATGGTGTCCCTACTATATCTTTCTTGAATCTGCATTTCTTCTGACACAAAGGACCTAAGTCGTCAAACTCTCCCATAAATTTGATCACAAGGTTAAAAGTTTACAAACAAATCAGACATCTCTCTCTCTCTCTCTCTCTCTCTCTCTCTCTCCTCTCTCCTTTTTATA
>JADBJO010000099.1:402500-407500 GCA_016801955.1 Conus betulinus | reverse complement strand
CCAGCCATCTACGCTTTACCGATCATATAGATGACTTGGCTGGACAGGAAAGAAGAACTGGTGAAACGCCTGGACGAAACATTCGTATCACGTGGCATGGAAGTAAGTGATGGTAAACACGCCAAAAAGCATCGAAGGAGATAACAAAGGTAGTGGTCAAACACTTGAGACAGTGGGCATTTTCTACTCCCCTGGAAGCAGTTTTGACAGATGAAGGGTCCAAACCAGAAGTCGTCTCTCCAAGCATTAACAGCGCACTCAAAACTCAAGACCATCCGGAACAACGACAACATCTCTCTCGGTTCCAAACTGAGAATGACGCACATGGAGGTTATATTAATTTTCCTCTGTGTTTGTGAAACTTGGTCTTTGCCTGCGGATCAAGAAAGAAGAATCCCGGCATCTGAAATGAGATGCTACCGCCAAATCCATCGCATCTCGTCTGTTGACCATGCCACTGATGAAAAACAGCGCAAAAGAATGGAACATCCATAGCCCCCTTTGAAGAACTGCTGACAACAGTTAAAAAAAAAAATGAAATGGTATGGCCACATTTCGCAATCGTCCAGCCTTGCCAAACGATCTTCCTTCGGACTGTGCCAAGAAACAGAAGGAGAGAGAGAGAGAGAGAGAGAGAGAGAGAGAGAGAGAGAGAGAGAGAGAGAGAGAGAGAGAGAGAGAGAGAGAGGACCACACAGGGATGGACAGATCTGATGTTGGCGATTCCCACAGAGCGGCAGAAGGCATAGGAGATTTGTCGAGTTTTAAGTGGTTTTTAGTGGTGTCCCAACCGTTCTAAGGTTAAAGGACGGCTGAGGAGGAGGAGGAGGATTTTTTTTTTTTTTTTTTTGTTTTGATACCAAGCGATTGCATCATCATTGCAAAGTTACTTTAATTTTGTGTGTGCGTGCGAGCGCGCGCGCGCGCGCGTGTGTGTAACAATAAAAATCAGACGTAAGTCCTAAGATTGACCATATTTTCTGCCTGATCATATTTAATGTGAATTATCTCCATCTCTCTCTCTCTCTCTCTCTCTCTCTCTCTCTCTCTCTGTCTCTCTCTCTCTCTCTCTCTCTCTCTCTCTCTCTCTCTCTCTCTCTCTCTCTCTCTCTCTCTCTCTCTCTCTCTGTCTTTCTCTGTCTGTCTATCTGTCTTTCTCTCTCAATGGTATAAAGACCAGCTTTCGTTCGCTCCTGACTACCACGGTATCCACCACGCCTGACAGCATACGTAAGCCAGAGAATTGTAGATATGAAAATCGAAGAATGGAACGACGCAGATAACGACGGTACAGCAAATCCCGAAAAGTTGTCGGATGGGGTGGTTGGTGGTGGTGGGGGTGGGTGGGGTGGCGGTGTGTAATACGAGGGTGGAAAGAGGGGGAGGGAGGAAAAGATGACAAGTCGAAAGAAATAGTGCTCGTATTTCAGCACATAACAAACGCGGGAGGGTGAGAGGGGGAGAGGGATGAGGAGGGGGGTACCCTCAAGGAACGGATGTAGACTGTCATGTGAAAAGTTTCCAGAGTTAACCTGTAGCCAGGAGAGTGGAGGGGGGGGGGGGGGGGGGGAGGGTGGAGGGAAGGAGATCCATACACACTTCAGCGGTTCCAGTAGCGCCGTGATTTCTGCCTGCCTGTCGCTGCCGTGCCGCGTGACAGCCTGAGTGAGAATACCTTCCACGGCACTCACGTCACTGTGTGTCAGTAGCAGAGTCACAGACCGATCGGAATCCGTGCTGGCAGGGTATGTGTCTGCACTGGCCCTGGCTTTGTGAGCCACCGACTGGAACACTTATCACCGTGGTCATCACCCGCCCTTCACGATATCGCGGACTGATAAGTGGCAGCGCTTCACCTGGTCTTTTGTGTGACTGCTGTGCAGTGGGCTTGATCTGCTCTGTGTGGGAAACGTCCGCTACATATTTGTTCTATTTTCGCAATGTTCGAGTGCTTAAGATACCAAGGGTTCTCCAGATGAATGGCTGCGAATTATTGCGATATTATGGTTTCTAATGATGGCTGGTGGACAGAATATCAGCAGCTTATGCCAAATGTGAGCAAAGAGTATTAGGTTGGTGCTGCGCGTCAGCGGCCTAAGTGGTTGTGGACAAAAATCCAGCATCACTTTCTCGATAATGAAACATCTGCCGACACAGAGAGTGAATGAGCAAGACTGGTCCCACGGCACCTGGTCATTTTCGATAAAAGCTTAACAAAACAAACTCAGAAAGAGAGCTGCGTGCTATATAAGTCGTTTCAAACTAGAACCTGTGGTTACATCTGTTGTCTTCCATTATATGTACAGCGCTCATGGGATAGTCCCATGCAATGAAGTCTTTTTGATGAAACTGAAAATGTCTTCTAGTCTGTTCCTACTACTGGAGCCTGCCAGATTTGTTGATGATAGAAACCCTTTGGCCCATGCAGCATGTAAGTGTCGCAACGCCGTTGCGTGAGCATCAGTGTTACAATGCTATACAACAAAAAGTTTGTTCAGATCTCAAGTGGTTGATTACACTGTTACGGGTCAAACTACCATCTTCCAATATCATTCCAATGACCCTTGATGGTAAAAGACAGTTTCAAACATTCCTGGGCAGATGTAAGGTCAGGATGGACATGATAAGCATAAGCAGAAATGGAAAGACACGTTTGTTTTTGAAGAGAAAGCGACACGCTCACAATGACACAGTGAATGGACATATCTCACCGATACTCCAGAAGTGCCTTGCTGGGTGAGTAATCTATCTATGCAGAACTTTACTGTCCAGCACCACGAAAGAGTTTTCGTTTCGTCAACAATGTTGTCATAAACAAACTTACTGACCCCAGCAGAGAAACTGAACATGTCAATTTGGTCCAGAAATCCCAAAGATTTGGCCAAACTGGCCAGGACACTGCAGAGCGGCCCTGACCACACCAGACCACACCATGGACAGGCAGACGTCCAGGCCATAGAGAGGACCAGACGACCAAGATCTCTTTCACCAAGAACTGTGGCAACGCAAGGCAATACACCAACTGCAAATCTAGACAAGGACCACCCAAAGACTGTGGAAAGGAGAAGCCCCTCACAGGATCATTGGTCAGCCAGTGTCAGTGGTGCTGTCAGTACTGCAGAGAACTATGAACAACGCGAACCAGAGACCAGAAGGCTGACAACTCCTAAACTGACAGTCACAGACGAGCATGGAAGCAGTTTTGATGCGCTGGAAGCCGTAGAGGCATCTACTCAGCGCGGAGCTGTGTTTGACAGCACTGCAACAGTTTGTCAGCAGACTGATGACTCAGTTCACGCCTCTGATCGTCAGAAGAAAAAATGAAACATCAGTGCGTGACGAACCACCAGGACAGAAAGGTGCCCGTGATGAAAGCAATTCAAGTTCAATTGTTTTTAAGTCCCCACAAGCAGATGCATCAGATGCGAAATTTTGCGTAAAAGAAAACAAAAACAGAGTCAGAGGATCACCAGATACTGTCAATACAAAGAGAGAAGAAGACACGACAAGAACTGAAAGTCCTGAGATGATCAACTATCAGAACCTCAGCACTGAAATGGACCGTTTGTCTCCTCGGCTGGCAGCCAGAAGTCCCGATTTGTTAAAGAAGCTGAAGGAGGTCACTTCAACTATTAGCTCAAAGAAGTCATTCAGAGAACACAAGCGCGTCCCTTATCTGCTGACTACAGAGCTGTGTCCCAGTTCATCATCAAACATTAGTGCACAAATAGCACGTGAAAATAGGAGGCCAGTGACACCATCTGCTTCTGTGTATGACTGGCCATCACCAAAGAAGAAGCTAAATGTATCCAGATCTGCCATCAGCCCAGAAAACAGGGTTTCTCAGAGGTCTAGAATCTGTGGATAATGAGGACACCAGTTCTTTGTGCAGCTTAGAAGATGACGTGACATCATGTGCAGATGTCTCCTTCACAAAGACAGGTCAAAAGTTCACCGCACAACTCTGTAATAAAGCCACTGTAAAACCTATAGCTATCAGGATTGATGCCAACAGACCTCGCTCTGGATTCCAGACTGTCACCAGACCATCTCAACCTGAAAAGAGATCACCACACTGTGATCATGGGGAGTTTGTCAGCAGAAAAGGACTCCAGGGGAAGAGTGTCCTGACAGCAATGGGATCTGAGGTGAATACACAGTCTTCAAAGGATCAAAGCTCATCAAATGGATATGGACAAAGATGACATAATGCTTCAGCACATAGCTTCCTATCAAGAAACCAGTGCTGATGAACCCACAGTGCGTTTTATGTGAGAGCATGACTATGACACGAACACCACACAGAAAGTTAAATGTCTCACACATCTCCAAATCTGCTGAACCAAACACCAATACAGCAGATCATTCTGTTGAGGCTGTGGGCTCCCACGTGCTCCTGCAGTTCCCAGAATCATCAGCAAAAAGAAACAGTACTCGAAGACCAACAAGCTTCTGCAACTGCAGGAAATACATTCGCAGAAATGACCACTTCTTCAACACAGTATGGACCACCTAAACACCGTGCAGTGTCCGCTATTCCGCAAAATCATCACCATTCACTGTCTGCTGATGTCGAAAAGTCCAGGATGCTGGTCTCTCCAGGAAACACGGAGATGTCGATATCTGTCCCAATGTCCGTCAGTGAACGCGATCCCTCACCTTCAAACAGCAAGCTGTCCAGGGATGAGCTGTCCAGTCAAAGGAGTATCCATGTCCTGAATCAGCATCACCTCTCATCATCATGTTGCAGTTCTCCTTGTCAATCTCCTCTATCAATGTCGGAGATCGGAAGTGAAAGTGACGAATACACAGCAGCGTTTTGATGAATTATCTGACGTCTTCTTCCCACTCACCGCATCATCAACGACAGACAGTCAGCCAGAAACGGCTCCAGAAGATGATCCAAACATTGCGGCAACATGATCAGTTCACGTCTTTCAAGGATGTAGACGCAGATGATTTAAAGAGGAGGACCATTTCTGAACTGCAGCACGTATGTC
>JADBJO010000099.1:380000-392500 GCA_016801955.1 Conus betulinus | reverse complement strand
TCAGTGACGTTATACGATACCTTTCTGTTGTTGTCACATCTCCTGTGTCCTGTCAGTGACGTTATACGATACCTTTCTGTTGTTTGTCACATCTCCTGTGTCCTGTCAGTGACGTTATACGATACCTTTCTGTTGTTGTTGTCACATCTCCTGTGTCCTGTCAGTGACGTTATTACACGATACCTTTCTGTTGTTGTCACATCTCCTGCTCCCTGTCAGTGACGTTACACGACACCTTTCTGTTGTTGTTGTCACGTCTCCTCCAGTGCCCTGTCAGTGACGTTACACGATACCTTTCTGTTGTTGTTGTCACGTCTCCTGCGCCCTGTCAGTGACGTTACACGATACCTTTCTGTGTGTTGTTGTCACGTCTCCTGCGCCCTGCCAGTGACGTTACACGATACCTTTCTGTTGTTGTTGTCACGTCTCCTGCGCCCTGTCAGTGGTGTTACTCTCTAGGCTTTTCTATGAACGTTCCTGTCCCAAATTTTGTGTTGCTAAAAGGTGTAAAAAAAAATTGCCAACCAATATTGACACAGCACACATAGACAGACGGACTGACAGGCAGGCAGGCAGGCAGGCAGGTAGACCGACGAACAATCTACACACATCTAAACCGCGCGCTCACACACACACTTATCTATCTGTCTGTCTGTCTATCTATCTATCTATATCTATCCATCCATCTATCTATCTATCTGTCTATCTGTCTATCTATCTAGCTAGCTAGCTAGCTAGTTATCCATCTATCTATCTACATGTATATATCTTTCTATCTATCTATCCATCTATCTATCCGTCTGTCTATCCATCCATCCATCTTCTATCTATTCTCTCTATATCGATCGATCTATCTATGCTGTCAGTGATCTGTCTGTCTATCTATCTATCTGTCTATTAAAAACCCCGGAGAGAGAGAGAGAGAGAGAGAGAGAGAGAGAGAGAGAGAGAGAGAGAGAGGTGTTCCCTGAGGTGTTGTGTCAGACTGATGTCCGTGCAGATCACGGAGCAGAAGAACAGTGAGGTGGAGGCAGTGAGGAGTCAGCAGGTGAAGAAGATGCAGGTCATGCAAGACACCATCCGGACACTGCACAGCAAGGGTACTGACAGAATGACTGCTGGGTGCTGTGCACCACCCTCTGTGTGTGTGTGTGTGTGTGTGTGTGTGTGTGTGTGTGTGTGTGTGTGTGTGTGTGTGTGTGCGCCCGTGCGAGCATTCGAGCGTGCGGACGTACGCATGCTTGCGCGGGTGTGTATTTGTGTGTGGTGCTGGTGGTGTGTGTGTGTGTGTGTGTGTGCGTGTGTGTGTGTGTGTGTGTGTGTGGTGCGCGCGCGCGCGCGCGCGCGCACGCGTATGTGGGCGTAACGGTGCGTTTTAAAATCTGCGTTCTCTTAGTTTTTATCCTTACACAAAATAATCAATATGATAAATGAATCATGTTTTGATTATAGTAGTGTAACGATTTTTAATTGTAATTTTTCAAGGTAATATTGCATATGAATTGTGCATGTTTTCTTAGAAGCGATATGGACTTGATACAATGTTTCTCTGACATATTTTCATCACACCTTTATGATTGTGGCATCTCAGAAAAAAATTCTCGATAACAATTGTTTTTCTTATTTTTTTTTTTTTTCCCTCTTAGATCATCATGTTAATCCGATTGTCCAGTTATCGAAGTTCGTAATTTGAAAAACCTTTTGCCATAACTAAAGAACTCTATGAACTCTAGATGAAAATAAAGGAAAACACAAGAGCGCGCAAGTAGTATGGTAATGATATTTGACATAAGAATTACGAAGGCGATCATAGGGATATTTTTTAACATACCATATTCGAACCAAAAAATGATTATTAGGAAAACAACGTTCCTGCCCGAATTTTCCATGTTTATGCCAGTTTCCTAAAGTGGCAGAATATTGGTTTTAAAGTGAATAGACTCGGAGTAACGGTGATAATTGTAGCAAACGGTTTTTTTTTTTTTACACGATATAGTATATGGATTAGGATAATGGGTCGTTCTTTATTTGCTGCGTTTTGATTTATTATCTTTTGGGGGTTTTTTTTTTCAGTAAAAACCTTTAACCCAAAACATGGAATCGGTACGACAGAGCAAAGACAAGGAGATTTTGGACCTCCAGGAGCGCCTTGATGGGGAAGTCGAGAGGAGTATTCATGAGCAAATGGTGATTTTCTTTTCTTTGTTATTTATAGTTCGAATCGAAGTTGTTTCCATAGGAAATCTTAATCTCTGTATCTGTCTCTGTCACTCTTTCTCTCTCTCTGTCTGTATGTGCGTGCATACGTACGTGCGTGCGTATGTGCCAAACCACTGGCTACCACAAATCGATATTAAGTTGGACTGGGTAAACAATGTCAGCATCTTAAGCTCCCCCTCCCCTTCCCCTACTCTTTTTGTCTCTGTCGGTCAGTCTGTCCGTCTTTTTGTATGCCTTTCTTCTTCTGTCTGTCTCTTTTTCTTTTTGTCTCTTAGTCCCTGACTCAGTATGTGCCTTTCTCTGCCTATCTCTTTTTTCTATATTCTTTGCTCCTTTCTTCCCCCATTCCTTCCCTGTTTTTCTTTCTTTCTTTCTTTTCATTTCCCATTCTTTGTTTTTTTCTGCTTCTTTTCTTTCTTTCTCTCTCCCCCCCCCCCTCACGCTCTCTTACTGTTTTTGAAGATTCAGGATGTGGAGAGTGCCTTTGCGGAAGAGACGTGTGACCTGGAGAGAGGGCACGTGGAAGAACTCAGCCAGCTGCTTCAAGACACCAACACTCGTCTGCAGAGACTGGAGGAGGATTACAGCCACAAAGCGGCTGAGTCGGTAGGTAGGTTATGGGCGATACGATTGTGTCTCTGTTTTGTCTGTTCTCTCTCTGTCTTTGTCTCTGTCTTTATCTCTGTCTTTGTTCCTGTCTCTGTCTCTTTCTGTCTCTCTCCATCCATCCACACACGCGTACGCACACACACACACACACAAACACACACACACACACACACACACACACACACACACACACACACACACACACACACACACACATATGTGTGTGTGTGTCTGTGTGTCTGTGTGTGTGTGTGAATATGCATGTATGTCCTTGAGGCTAATTGGAAGCGCTTTGTAAGTCTGTGTATGTTTCCTACGAAGTTTTTTCCCAGTGTTTTCTGTCTCTTTTGCTGTGCATCTCTTTCTCTGTGCACGTTACTGCTTGAATGTCTCCCAGTCTGTCTGTCTGCTGCTGTTTCTTCCATTGCCTATCTGTGTGTCTGTCCGTCCATCTGCCTGTGTCTGTTTGTCTGTCTCTCTGTCTCTGTTTCTGTCCGTCTGTGTGTTTGCCTGTCTGTCTCTGTCTCTGTCTCCCTCAGATCTTGGTGTCTAACTCTCTTGATCTCTTTCACTATATATTCCGTCCTTCCTCCTTTCACCTACACTGCCACTCACTCACTCACCCATCCACTCATCCCCTCATCTTTTCAAAACAAAACCAAACCTACATGACGTCAGAACCTCAGCCCTTGAAAACGCCTCATTATAGACATCTGACTTCTCCAAATTCCTGCCCTCCCCCACCCTCCGCACCTTCCCCACCCCTCCCCGCCCTGCACCTCCACGGTCTACCTCACGCCTCCGACTGTTCCAGAGGGGCAGCATCAAGGAGCTGGAGAGTCGGGTGCAGCAGCTGACGGGTCAGCTGGAGGACACCAGTGCCTTGTGCTCTCTGCTCCATGACGACAAGCAGCACCTGCAGCGGCAGCTGGCCTCGCTCTCCGCTGGCCTGCACAGTCAGCGGTATCGGTCAGTGCTCTCCATGCTGAGGATGATAACCACCACCACGACAATGAAGATGGTGGTGATGATGATGGTGGTGGTGGTAGTGGTGGTGATGATGATGATGATAACCACGATGACGACAATAATGATGAGTATGATGATGATAGTGATGATGATGGTGATGATAGTGATGATGGTGGTGATGATGGTTGGTTGTGATGGTGATGATGATGATGATGATGATGATGATGATGATGATGATGATGATGATGGTAGTGGTTGTGGTGGTGGTAATGATAATGATGATGGTGATGATGATGATGACGATGATGTTGATAACGATGATAACCTTTATGACGACAAGAATGATGATGATGATGATGATGATGATGATGATGATGATGATGATGATGGTAGTGGTTGTGGTGATGATGATGATGATGATGATGATGATGATGATGATGATGATGATGATGATGATGATGATGATGATGATGATGATGATGATAGTTTGTGACGATGATGGGCATTAAAGGTAATACAAGTGTAATGATGGTAATAACGATGATCCAGAATGTAAGAAAGATAGTCAAAACGACGACACGGCAGCCGCCAGCAATGACGATTTTGTTGTTGTTGATGATGGTGTTGATGTTCATGGCGATGATTAATGTTAATAACAAAAGAAAAAAGAATTGAGAACAAAATAGACCGTACTTAATCCTTAGTCAGTGTTTGCCTTTAAAAATGACGATGGAAGAAAAGAAATGCCAGAGAGAGAGAGAGAGAGAGAGAGAGAGAGAGAGAGAGAGAGAGAGAGAGAGAGAGAGAGAGAGAGAGAAAAAACAGTTGCTTTGTAACAAACTAAACATACAGAGGAGGTATAGCGGAGGAAGACGTTAGTCAACGACAACCCAAACAAAGCGTAATGATAGAGGAAACATAAAAAACAACATGAACAACAAGAACCAGGGGCTGTTCCAGAAAGGAGCAGCTGCAGAGGCAGCAGCAGACGAGGCTGGAGAGTCTGGAGAAGGGGACGAAGGCACTGGACAGGGATGCTGAGGGTCTACCTGGACCTCCTCAACCACCAGCACACACACAGCTGCTGCCAAGGTGATGTTTGTGGTGACGATGGTTATGCACGTGATGACGGCGACGATGGTGATGGTGTAATTGTTAATGACGTGTTTCTTGTGATGACGATTACGACGATATTAATGATAACATAATGACGATGTCGATGATGATGAGAATGATTGTAGTGATGGTGACGACAACGACGATGGCACTGCTGTTGCTGCTTCTGCTGAGAATGATGATGATGGTGATGAAGATAATGGTGTTGACGGTAGTAGTGATTACGACAGTGATGATGATGATGGTGATGGTGATGTTGACATATTGACTTATTAATTTAAGTAAAAACAGTTTCTTCAGGGACTTTGGAGGAAAGGATTGTAGCAAATGTTGAAGTGGTTTTCCTTGGTCCATCTGTGTGTGTCGGTAAATTCGTGTATTGCTTCAAGTTCTTAGTGTACCAGTGAACACAGTTACCTTTTATAAGGTATCCACACCACGATTTCATGAACCAAAACACACATAACACTTCGATCCAGGATGGTTCTGGACCGGCATTGCTAAGCCTGTTACGAGCTCAAATGATAATGTTGGAACAACACAATCGGGTAAAATTCACTGGATGTGCCTTTAAGAGTATCGCTCAGATTTCCAGAACATCACTGAAGGTGTCTGTATCTCTCAGTCCATGCTGACGCCGGGATACGTTGTGAAAGGAGACGTAAATTACGTACGACCTTGTAGTATTCTATTGCCTTAGACTTGATCGGAATTGCATGAAATCCTCATGGCACCAATCCTGATTGATTATTTTTTAAGAAGTATGAAATGTTGTGACCCCTCGTGCCCTGACGTCAAAGTCACCTCAACTTTCATTACCCCATGATGAGACAGTGGGGGGAATGTGTCAAACCTTCAGTGTTGGTAACGTACATAGGACTGTCGTTTGAGGGACGATGCGGGTTTTCCTCAGAGACAAAACAATGGTTGCCTTTTTAGGGAGCTTAGTAGTAAGCGTCCCGTGTATGTTGAACCCAAGTGACTCAGCGGCAGGGTGGCGTCTCCTCTGATGGGTTGCCCAAAGTCGACCTGATTATGATGGCTCCTTTGCGGACCGCTGGTGCTGCAAAATGCGCATCCCCGTCCCCCCTGCGTACTCCTCGCATGGCTGTGGTTATGTATGGGGGGAAGCAGGAATGAGGGGAAGGGAAGTAATACCACTGACATGACATGTCTCTGTCACAAGCCAAGAGGATGGATAGACTATTGTTATTTACATAAATACGAATATTTAAGAATATTTTATGTGTCAAGTATTTCTATATTCTCAGGTAGAAAGGGGTGGGGAGCATGATCAAAACTGAACAGTTAAAAAAAAGGAAAAGTAACTACACATGCAATTTTTATTCGCAATATGGAATGCACACTACGGGAATGTCGCAGGCAGCAGACATGAGCACTCACTGCCAGAAAAACACTTCCACAGTCTGCGTCCAGAAGATTACCATCTTCACCAGTTAAGTTATGAGCGAGGACGGTCTTCATTTGAAACTTTGATGTGGTCTTTTCGTTTCCTCTGGTTGTTGATTTAAACGTGCCATGATTTCACTGAAAATGTCAGTTGTCACACCACTGATCTGTCCCGTGTCACTGACTGAAGTAGAATTTCTGACGCTGTCACCATCTTGCACGACAGTCTTGTTGTCATCATTTACATCAACAGACGAGCTGTGGTCCAGCTGTCACAGACTGAGCAAAATTTCCACCACGACATGATTCAAGATAACTTCCACGTTCATTCTTATCGTCAGTGGCAGTGTGACAGTCCGTGCAGTCTCGCAGAGTCCGGTCCGTCGGCCTCACTGTCACCGATGATTACTTTTATGCGGGGGTCACTGACGAATCGTACCCAGGAGACGAAAGTCGTTGGAGCCAGAGGCAACGAGTATTTCTGTTCACAGGACTGTCTCACTATTTTTAATATATGAAAACTCAGATATATCTGTTCCTTCTCGTCCTAGACTTAAAGCAATCCTTCCACTGTTGGACACTGCTATTGTTTGATGCCAAACAGTCCTGCCCACCTTCTAACGGTGACGGTGCTTGTTGGTTGCAGGCGACAGAAACGATCACAGAGCTGCAGCAGAGGGTGGTCACGCTGGGACAGACGATCGCTGAAGCAGAACGGGATTGGTCACGGCAAGTGAAGGTTGGCGGTTGGGATCACTTGTTGTTTTGACACGCTTGACTTGTTTCTGATGAGTACATGATACGGATCATGATGATGGCAATGGTGGTGGTGATGATGACAAGATTTTTTTTAATAGTTATGATTATGATTGTCGGGTCGAAGCAGAATATTCCAAAATGTTTATTGAACGTCTAAAATAATCTTCATTTCTGGATGAGTTGTGGGTTATTTCACCAAACAAGCAGCTAATCAATCGTGTGTTAATAAGCAAACGAAAAACAAACCAAGTATTTTTACCTGTCTCCTCTCCAACCTGACTGATTGTTTACCTGCCTGCCTCCTAGGTTTGTGGGGTGACTGATCTGTTATGCAGATATGCTGATAGTGGGGAGAGAATGGGGGGGGGGGGGGGGGGGTGTCATCTGATCTTTTATCGTTGGATGACTGTATTTATGATCTGTTGTGCGGGCCTGACTTTGTTTGGTGACTGTATCAGGTCTGTTCGTTGTTGTTTAGAAACTGCCTGATCCGTTGTTAGATGACTCTCTGGTATTTAATGCTGGATAATTGTCTGACATGTTGTGCAGATTTGTTATTGTTGGATGACTATCGGATCTCTTATTATAAACTTGGGATTATTGGGTGACTATCTGATGTGATATCATAGACCTGTGTTTGCAGGATGATGGTCTGATATGTCAGACAGACCTGTTGATGCTGGATGTCTCTTTGATGTGGTATTATCGACCTGTGATCATTGGGTGATGGTCTGATCTGTTGTACAGACCTGTTGATGCTGGATGTGTCTTTGATGTGGTATTATCGACCTGTGATCATTGGGTGATGGTCTGATCTGTTGTACAGACCTGTTGATGCTGGATGTGTCTTTGATCTGGTATTATCGACCTGTGATCATTGGGTGATGGTCTGATCTGTTGTACAGACCTGTTGATGCTGGATGTGTCTTTGATCTGGTATTATCGACCTGTGATCATTGGGTGATGGTCTGATCTGTTGTACAGACCTGTTGATGCTGGATGTGTCTTTGATGTGGTATTATCGACCTGTGATCATTGGGTGATGGTCTGATCTGTTGTACAGACCTGTTGATGCTGGATGTGTCTTTGATGTGGTATTATCGACCTGTGATCATTGGGTGATGGTCTGATCTGTTGTACAGACCTGTTGATGCTGGATGTCTCTTTGATGTGGTATTATCGACCTGTGATCATTGGGTGATGGTCTGATCTGTTGTACAGACCTGTTGATGCTGGATGTGTCTTTGATGTGGTATTATCGACCTGTGATCATTGGGTGATGGTCTGATCTGTTGTACAGACCTGTTGATGCTGGATGTGTCTTTGATGTGGTATTATCGACCTGTGATCATTGGGTGATGGTCTGATCTGTTGTACAGACCTGTTGATGCTGGATGTGTCTTTGATGTGGTATTATCGACCTGTGATCATTGGGTGATGGTCTGATCTGTTGTACAGACCTGTTGATGCTGGATGTGTCTTTGATTTGGTATTATCGACCTGTGATCATTGGGTGATGGTCTGATCTGTTGTACAGACCTGTTGATGCTGGATGTGTCTTTGATGTGGTATTATCGACCTGTGATCATTGGGTGATGGTCTGATCTGTTGTACAGACCTGTTGATGCTGGATGTCTCTTTGATGTGGTATTATCGACCTGTGATCATTGGGTGATGGTCTGATCTGTTGTACAGACCTGTTGATGCTGGATGTGTCTTTGATGTGGTATTATCGACCTGTGATCATTGGGTGATGGTCTGATCTGTTTGTACAGACCTGTTGATGCTGGATGTGTCTTTGATGTGGTATTATCGACCTGTGATCATTGGGTGATGGTCTGATCTGTTGTACAGACCTGTTGATGCTGGATGTGTCTTTGATGTGGTATTATCGACCTGTGATCATTGGGTGATGGTCTGATCTGTTGTACAGACCTGTTGATGCTGGATGTCTCTTTGATGTGGTATTATCGACCTGTGATCATTGGGTGATGGTCTGATCTGTTGTACAGACCTGTTGATGCTGGATGTGTCTTTGATTTGGTATTATCGACCTGTGATCATTGGGTGATGGTCTGATCTGTTGTACAGACCTGTTGATGCTGGATGTCTCTTTGATGTGGTATTATCGACCTGTGATCATTGGGTGATGGTCTGATCTGTTGTACAGACCTGTTACAATGTTGTGTACGGACCTGTTACAATGTTGTGTACAGGACAGAGAAAAGGCGCACCAGGAGGACAACGACGTCTCTGTGAACTCCACACGGAGCAGGTTGGTCTGGTTGGTTTACTTTGAGCTTGCATACTTCATGTCTGTCTGACTGGCTGTTTGTATGTCTGTCTGTCTGTCTTTCCTATGTGTCTGTCAGTCTATCTCTGTCTCTGTCTCTGTCTGTCTGTATGGCTGTCTATCTTATCTGTCTATCTGTCTGTGTCTCTGTCTCTCTCTCTCTTTGTGTGTGTTGTCTATCTGTCTGTCAGACGGTCTGTCTGTCTGTCTGTTGTCTGTCTGTCTGCCTGTCGGTCTGTCTGTCCGTCTCTCTCTCTGTCTCTCTCTCTCTCTCTCTCTCTCTCTCTGTCTGTCTCTCTCTCTCTCTCTCTCTCTCTCTCTCTCTCTCTCTCTCCCTCTCTCTCTCTCGCTTGCTTGCACGCTCGCTCGATGGCATACCCTCTCTGTTCTTTAAAAATCAATCCATTTTAAACTTTCAGCGTTTTTTAATTTAATTGAATGGATTTTTTTCAGTTGAATGCAACTGAACTCTGCTTGTTTCTGAAGGTGATAATCACTTGGTTAGTTTGCATGTAAGGAACTGTCGTCAATGGTTTCCCATAGCTCAGAATCTTTCTTGGAATGTTTCTCGGAATGGAACAAGTATCTCTTGGAAAGGTCACGATCTTTTGTCTGTCATTAGTTAAACTCAGCTGATATAGCTGTTTGCCATGAATCAGCCGTAGTTGCATTCTGAGTTTTTCTTAAAATGTATTTTGAGTGAAATCACATGGTTCGGACAGCTCATGAATTTCTGTTTTTCATCTTTGGATGGCACAGCAGTTGAAATGCAGCGACTCTGCCCGAATAACTTGATGTTTGTTTGTTGTTGTTTTGTCGTAATGGTGTAGTGTGTGTGTGTGTGTGTGTGTGTGTGTGTGTGTGTGTGTGTGTGTGTGTGTGTGTGTGTGTGTGCGTGCGTGCGTGCGTGCGTACGTGCGTGCGTGTGTGTGCATGTGTGCGTTCGTGCGCGTGCACGCACGTTGCATGCATGCACATGTGATTGCGTTTGCTGTTGTTACTGGAAAACCATCCTTAAAAGTTTTGAAAGTTTTTATGGAAAACCAACGTGAATCGCTCGCTTCAGGAAAGACAGAAGACTCCACAGTTGAACTGTCGTCATTTTTACAGATGGACGCTATCAAAGAGGACGCTGCTGATTTACACAACCACCAGCTGATGCCCAGACTGTCCAGTCTGCAGCAACGTCTGCGGTAAGCAGTGTCAGCAGAAGCAGCTGGCGTTGTGACACATGCAGGAGTCATATCTGTACACTCTCCCTCCCCTCACCATGCCACCATTATTCTATTCATATGTATTTCTGCCTGAAAGAGAAAGTGGCAAGTTAGTCACACTTTTTGCTTCTTCTTTCTTCTTCTTCTTCTTCTTCTTCTTCTTCTCTCTTCATTCAATTCTTCTTCTTTTTATTCTTCTTTCTTCTCTTCTTTCTTCATAATCTTCTTCTCTTCATCGTTCTTCTTCTTCTTCTTCTTCTTCTTCTTCTTCTTCTTCTTCTTCTTCTTCTTCTTCACATCTTCTTATTCAATTCAATTCAATTCGACTCAGTCCGATCAACTTTATTGTCCATCGTAATTTTTTCTTCTGCTCCACATCATTTCGCAAGTACAGAACACTTCCTTCTTCTTCTTCTTCTTCTTCGTACAAAGACGTCTTCTTCTTCTTCTTCCTTCTCCTCTCCTCTTCTTCTTCTTCGCCTGTAACTAAATCGAATTAGCTTCAGTGGTGTCCATCACTTTTCAACTTGATAAAAACTAAGATCTACTTCCTCCATTCTGTCTAAACTACCCCTCCACCCACCCACCCCCCCCCCCCCCCCTCGACCATGCGCAACAACTTCCTGGCATCACCCGTCCCCCCTTCCCTCTGCCATCGCCATGTCTCCGTTTCCGCACTTCCAACTTTCCAAGACACCAAAGGGAAAGAACTCTTCAAGCGGTCAGCAAACTCTGCTGTTGTTTCCCTTCTGTTTGACGAGTTCGCCCAAGCACACTAGTTTTCGCGAGCAGAACTAAATCCGCACATCGAATTACGAGCACAGATACACCCAGGTACATCAGTGAACCGTTTGTAAAAGCTAAACAAAGGCACAGAAAGCTATCGTCGGAACCTGCTGGCAATTTTTATTGAGAAAAAATGCCAAAAAGAAAAAGAAAACTCTAGTTCTTTGTAGGATCAGACAGATGCTTATCAAAAACGGGTTTTGATATGCGCGAAGCACACCGCTGTAAAACCGTTTCTACAGTATTAACGATGTCTAGTAAAATGGTATACGAGCAGGAACACACACACACACACACACACACACACACACACACACACACACACTTTGAACACGAACACATGGCTTTGATGATGATCATGGCTGTGATGGTGATCATTATGACGTGACAATGACAACAATGACACGAGGAAAAATCTTAATTTAGCTTGACAATCATAATTGCAAATAAGGTGTCAAGAGATATCTACCTTCTTATACTTTTTGTTAACCTTTAGTATGACGCTGATGACAGCTATGACAACAATGACTCTAATGACGATTAATGAAATGTTTCTTTTCTTCTACTTCTTTCTGTCTTTCAGAGACAAGGAAGAGGAACTCCAGAGACAGATGGAACTCAATAAAGAACAGGTGACACATACGTTGTAATTTTTTTTTTTATCCATATCCACTGTTCCTGTTTCAAGGGGTGCTCAACAGAGATGCTATGAAACACAATAGTGTCATTGTCACTTTCATTTCAGTGAATGAGTGTGTTTGTCAAATAGTTTCTGTCTGCCTCTCACAGATATCTCTCTCTCTCTCTCTCTCTCTCTCTCTCTCTCTCCCTCTGTCTGTCTGTCTGTCTTTGTCTGTCTGTCTGTCTGTCTGAGAGAGAAGAGAGAGAGAGAGAGAGAGTGTGTGTGTGTGTGTGTGTGTGTGTGTGTGTGTGTGTGTGTGTGTGTGTGTGTGTGTGTGTGTGTGTGTGTGTGTGTGTGTGTGTGCGTGCGTGTGTGTGTGTGTGTGCGTGCGTGTGTGTGACTGTGTGCTGCTGGCGCAAATTTATGACCATCACAGTGCAATGCCAGACGATGTCATACAGAAAGGTTGTTCCATTTCCAATGAGAGATTAATGTGCTTAGT
>JADBJO010000099.1:362500-375000 GCA_016801955.1 Conus betulinus | reverse complement strand
ATCACTCATTCATAAAAAGGTAATCCTTTTTTTCTATGTTATGTATAAAAAACAAACAACAACGGAACTACAGTGCACATCTCTTACGTTTTGGGGAATTAAACGCAAAATAAACGGGATTTGAAACAGGAGGAAAACAAGTTCATGTTTTTTTCTGCCAGGCTATTGTTGATCAACTATCAAGAGAGTATACTATCTCTTGTGTTGTTGATCGGCTATGCGGAGAGTAAGCTATCTCTTCCCTTTCCCTGCCAGGCGATTGTTGATCAATTATAAAGAGCGCATGCTTTCTCTTCTAAGTCTCCATTCATATTTCGGTGTACATCCATCGTCTGAATTGGGATGTCTGGATTTCGCTGGTTGTATGTGGGATTTGAAGCTTTTCAGTTCGTGCTTCCTCTTCAATAATTTGCGTGTTCAATCACTGGGCTGTCAGTTAAGATTCTAGTGATGGTTTGTTTCAATATATAATGATGAAATAACTTTTGTTTTGTTGAAATTCTCCAAACGTTTGTTTCTGGTTCTTATTTAGTTACAAATCTTCACTTTAGCTTTGTCAGCGTAAATTTTAACCGAGAATCTTTTCCATGTAAGCAGGATGGTTGACTGGTTGGTTGCCTGGCTCATATCCTAATGGTGTGATCACTATGTTGATGATCTTAGACGTATTGTGTAAACATTAAAACTGTAGTTATTCGTATAGTCTGAAAACATGTGTGTGTGTGTGTGTGTGTGTGTGTGTGTGTGTGTGTGTGTGTGTGTGTGTGTGTGTGAGAGAGAGAGAGAGAGAGAGAGAGAGAGAGAGAGAGAGAGAGTATCCTAAATAAAAGAAAATGTGTGTAAAGGATGATGAGATAGAATTAGAACGTAGAGGGGAAAAAAGCGTTCGCACTTATGAAGCCTTCCACAAAAACACCGACGCAGGTTGACATGGCGGACATTGACATTGACGGCTTTTTGTTATAATTCAGGGGATGATTTCTTGCCTGTCTAGAGTTTTGCAGCATGTGCTGTCTGTCATTTCATTTTTTTTATTCAGTACATCTTTTGTCTTATTTATAATTTTCACTTGATCTTTTCACAAATTTTGAAACTGCAGTAAAACCTAATTCCTTTGAAGACTTTTTTTTCTCCAACATTTTTCTTCTGTTCTACAGAAGGAAGGAAATCGTTATTGAAAGATTCCTCGGTTTGAAGTATTGGCTGGTACACTTTTGACTGAATTGTGAAATGCACGCTTATGAACGGGGGAGTACGCAGGAACGGCGTTGCTATTTCCACAGTGAGAATAGGGTGAGAGGGGTGGAGAGAAAGATAGGGATTGGAAGGACGGGGGCGGCGGGGGGGGGGGGGGGGGGGGGGGAGGGGGGTAGGGTGTCGTGTTTTCCGCATTGTGCTCGATCTCTTTTTTGATTCACCGTGCAACTGACTGGATGTACGCCAGGCAATGATTAATAGAGGCAACTGGATCCTGCTGCTCCTGGATTTTATACTGACTGTGTGTGTGTTGCAGTCAAAAGACAAGATGGTCCTTGTTGAAAAAGAGCTTCAAAGTGTGGAGGTATTTGTTTTCCTTTTTGCTCCTTCTGTTTCTGTGAGCGTGCGGACGGTCGTGTGTGTGTGTGTGTGTGTGTGTGTGTGTGTGTGTGTGTGTGTGTGTGTGTGTGTGTGTGTGTGTGAGTGCGTGCGTGCGTGCGTGCGTGCGTGCGTGTGTGTGTGTGGTTGTGTGTGAAAGAGAGGGGGAGGGAGAGAGAAGGTTTAGCAACACGTATTGCGCGCAACACAGAACCATGCCTTTGTCTATTCTCTCTCTCTCTCTCTCTCTCTCTCTCTCTCTCTCTGTGTGTGTGTGTGTGTGTGTGTGTGTGTGTGTGTGTGTGTGTGTGTGTGCGCGCGTGCGTGTGTGTGTGTGTGTACTTGTGTACATGCATTTAGGCCCTGTGTATTAATGTTTGCTTGCTTGCGTACATGTATGTATGTAAGCGCGAAGGCATTTATGTGTATGTGTATATGTATGTATGTCCTCAAGCATGCGAACGAACCGTCCAACCAGAAAATGATGCGCATGAAAGTAAGCAGTAATTGACGCGTGAAAGTTGATTATTATAATTTCTCTTTTTTTGATCGGACAGGGGCGGGACCTCAGCATACCCTCCCTCAAATCCAGAGTCAACAGACTGCAGCAGAAGGCAGACCGCTTGCAAGAGGAGCTCACTCTTCCTATACATCTCTCATTGGATTGGCTTTAACTCCCTTGTCTCCGCTCGCCCACTTCCTAGGGACGAAGACTTTCGTCATATTTGACAGAGCACGCGCGAGTTTGATTGCAGTGGTGGTGGTGATGGTGGTGGTGGTGGCCGTGTGTGTGTGTATGTGTGTGTGTGTGTGTGTGTGTGTGTGTGTGTGTGTGTGTGTGTGTGTGTGCGTGTGCGTGCGTCTGTGTATGCATGCAAACTTAAGTATGTTTCAGACTGTATGTGTGGTGTGTAAATGTATGTTTGCGCATATTTGTTGATCAGGTTTGAAATGTAACATGCGATTTCTAAACAATCATACCTATGCACATTTTAATGTCAAGTATTACATTAGGATCCCCGTGTCTACCTGCCAGCGCAAGAATTTTCCAGAATAATTACATAGGTATATATGTGGAAGTGCAGAGCGCATGCTTTGGTTTTTATCGAACGCATCCAGGATCTGTCATTTTGATCGGGATCTGTACAAAAAGTCTCGGAGAAAAAAAGTGTTTTTATGCAGCATTGGGAAAAGCGGATCAGTGAGTAGGCTACGATTTTGTTTAAAAAGTTAAATGTGTGAGTACAAGCCGGTTGTCTGGGAAAAATGACATTATTCCATTGCCAGTGAAAGTGATCGTATGTTGGGACGGGAAAAGCAACTTTTCGTGTGTGTGTGTCTTTTTCAAATAGTATATGGGAAATTTAGAACATGAATAATTAGATCTCTAGAAGTTTAAAAACGTTCCAATAGATATATTTCTTCATTGTTGATTATCATCAGTAAACAGTAACTTCACGGTTCATGTTCAGTGGTAAATTTGTAATAACTCGGCTGGGCGGATCCTTAATTTGTCTTTAATCCGGATCTGCTTACAAATTTAATGGGTCTGCTCTTGAAATACATTCATTTTTTCTCCACCAAGTTCCATTAAAATCAGTCCGTAAGTTTGCATAATCTTGTTAACAGACAAAGAAAGAAAGAAAGAAACTAAAAGAAACTGACAGACGCGGGTGAAAATATAACCTCTTTGACGGAGGCATTAATGTACATTGTTTTATTTTCTATCAGTGTTACTAAATAGTTCGGTTTTTTGTCAAAGTGATAAAGCGTTAATTCTTACAACATGTGTACTGAACAGAACTGAAGCTGTAACACTGACATTGTTGACAGTAGGGACATAAAAGCGTCTTCAGGATGAACGGGATGGTGTGTCGTTCAACTGAGAAGTCACTGGTCATATCCATCCTTCTGTACGGCTGCCCGAGCTAGACACTGACAGCGCATGTTGAGCGAAAACGTCAGACTTTGGAGCATCAATGCCTCAGACGGATGCCAGTCATCTCCTACAAGGAAGCTAAAACAGACCTAAGGCAGAAAGTCCACACATCCGCTGGCAGACAGGGCCTCCCCTTGCTGTTCTCACGTGTCCCTAGCATGTCTGGATAGGGCTAGTCTTTCGCAAGGATTGTCATGTCTGTGACCGTTCTACAGGACACTGTGGACACTGGACGACCCAGAGGCACCGCGGAGAAATCACTTGGTGGCCAGCGTGTTAGACTGTAGCTGGTTTCCAAGTGTAATGACTGCAGGCGGAGGTGTTTCAAGACTGTATTGGTTTACTGCACCTCTGTCCTGCGGTACATGATCGATGAAGAGGGTGGGGGAGATTCCTGGCTGGCCATTTGTTTTGACGCCCCTGCTATGATCCTACTGTTACAAGATAAAAATGAACACACTGTTTGAAGCCAACCGATCGCAGAGACTGTATCAGGACTATGCGATAACATATAAGCAAAAATACGAGGTGGTGATGGTGAGGGGTGACACTGGTGAAGACGGACGTATACCAGCCTTTTCGTGGCCAGTATGTTCCCTGTTCTGGGAGTGATGGGACTGGCAGCAAACAGTGCATCGCCCTGACAGGGTGAGTGGTGAGAAGCACGGGTTAGCCAGTGAGTTAGTGACATTCAGCTTTAACGACCAGACATCGGTAACCCTCTTTGCTGACAGGGTTTTGGGAATCCATCCAACACTACTTATACACTATCACAACGACAACGCGTAGCAGCCGCCTTGGCGCAGTGGCTAGCGTCGCGGATTCCCGGCTAGAAGGTTGTGGGTTCGATTCCCATCGGAAACATTCATGTGTAGGATTTTTCTGCCCAGAATGACACCTCTCCACAGTTAAGTTTGCTATGGGCTCAGCTGGGAAGACTGGCACCACTGAAATCCATCCTGGAGGAATATAAAGCAGGGAAGATCAGACTTCAAAGCATGCTGGAGGACTCAGGAGACAAGGTGGTTGAAGCAATCAAGCCCCAGCTGAAGACAGGCAGAAAATGGAAAGTTCAAGAGGCGATGGATTCTGCAAAAGAAAGTCTCAAGATCAGAGAAATAACAGGACACACACAGACCAACAGACAAGGACTGGGGTGACCAAAACTGAATGGTGGTCAAAGGCCAAAGGAAAAGCCAAAAGAGACATGATGATTCAGGAAATGAGAAAAGAAGAAGACCAACAAAGACTCCAAAAAGCAGTCCAGCAGAGCCAGCAAGGGCAATGGACAACGTGGGAGAATGCACTCCAAAGAAGTCTCACTTGGAATGACATTTGGCACATGGCCCCTCTCAGGATCAGCTTCATTCTCAGATCTGCATATGACCTTCTGCCTTCAAATGCAAACCTGGTGAAGTGGGGAAAAAACAGACAATCCTTCATGCCCCCTTTGCCATGAAAAACAAACAGTGGAGCATGTCCTAAGCTCGTGTAAAGTAGCCCTGGCTCAAGGAAGGTACACATGGAGGCACAACCAAGTGCTCAAAGAGATTGTACAAGTAGTCTGGGCTAGTACCAACACCACAAAAGGGAAAATCAGGACTCCAAAAGCACCCGCAATATTCTTCACGGCAGGAGGCAGCGAATCATGGCCAAGAACAACAGTGCCACTCGGAACATGCAGGCAGAGTCTGCTGGACGGGGCAGATGACTGGGAGTGCACAGCAGACCTCCCAGAATGGAATAGTCACCCAGAGATTATCAGCAAGAGTGGCATGAGACCAGACATAGTATTACACTCTCAGTCAACCAAGCAGCTGATCATGATCGAGCTCACGGTGCCATATGAGAACAGAATGGAGGCAGCTCAGATCTACAAGACTGAAAAGTATGCTGATCTGGCAAACAGCTGAGGAGAGAAGGCTATCAGGTCAAAGTCCTCACTGCAGAAATTGTAGCTAGGGGGTTTGTGGGAACGTCTGCATACAGCCTCATGAAACAGCTCTCAGTTGCAGGGAGGGAAAAAACCAAAGCCCTGAAAGCATGGCAGAAGCGGCAGAGAGGTGTTCAAGTTGGATCTGGTCAAGGAGGAACAAAGTGAACTTCATAAGGCTTAACTTTCCTACAAATATCAGGTGTTCCCCTGTGGCTCAGTGGTTAGTGCGCGAGTCATTAAGTGGAAATGAGCATGTCCAGAAGGGCATGGGTTCGAATCCCAGTCATGGCTCATCCCAAGATGAGGAAAAAAAAAAAAAAAAAGGGCAGCAGAGGGACATCCGGAGTCATGAACCGGGTGTGGCCCAACCCCCCTAGAGTGTCAGGAGATAAGGGCCGAAACCCACTCGCTTGAAGGGGGCTTCTCTTCTGAGGACTCTCTGCTGCCACGCTCTCCACGAGTTTCTTTCTACTGGGCTCAGCTGGGAAGACTGGCACCACACGTCGAGTTTCATGCACTCAGTGGTTGCATCTCTGAGTGTTGTTCATAATTTCTTGACCAAAACTGCATGTGTCTGTACCTTTCGGTCCTGGTTGACACAGGGATGTGTTTTGACAATGAGTGTAGCTCTATCGTGCAATCTCAGACCGGAATGAAGTCCATATCTTCATCTTCATGATCCCCATCCTCATCGATCAGCATTTAAAAAAAATATCAAATGAAACTCTATTGCCCTTATACACACTGCTCTCGTGTTGACCTCAGTTTCGATTTCTACTCCATGTTCTTACCCTTGGTAAATTCGTATGAAAGCTGCAAAGAATTGACATTGGACGGGAGACTCGGTATTTCTAGCTCCCGCGACTAAGCAGATATTGTCGTCAGTAGGGGATTTAATAGGTGCTGTCCTGCTGATGCTGGATCGGAACAAGTACCACTGAACATCACCGAAATGACTCAGCAGTGTGCAGAGTCTCCTCTGGTGGGCTGCCTTGTGAAGACTTCACATTGACCGTTCCCCATGGATTTCAGGTGCTGGGGCTGTGGCAGGATAAGTGGAGTGTGGCGGTGGACGGGAAGTCGAAATGAGCAGCATGGAGCGAATGGCACTGAGATGGTATAAAAGATGCGACAGAAAAAAAAACCCAACACGTAAAGATGGTCAGCGAAAATTACAGAGTTAGCAGGATTCGAACACGGAACGTCTAACTGTGAACTCCGCCCGTCAGCACTGAACCATCCCGGCCTTCAGCACGGGATGGTGAAGTGACACTGAGATTTAGCGTCTACATACATCAAAGGTGAGATGGCAGATTAGCATCGAAAGAAAATGGGGGCTGAAAAACTATCTTTACAGTAGAGTAATTCCAACACCACGACAGCACGTGAAGATGAGCAGGAAAATGTCAGTTTGTTTGTCGGGCGTCAGCTTGATTTGAATTGACATCATTTGACTGGGAGCTCGATGTTTGACTTGGAGCTCGACGTTTGACTGCCATGACAACCTGGCATCCTTGCAGCACTGGTCTCCGCGTATACAGCCTCGCAGTAAAACGAGATGTAGCCAAAATAACTGGCTCTTTTTCACCGGTGGTATTGTATTCATAACAAACAATTACCTCGCTTGGATTAACGTTACATCGAGTAGAGAGAGATTTGGTTCAGCTCATTGTGTGTAATTTAAGCCTTTAGATTTAACTTGTTGCCAAACGCGAGAAATACATGTTTAATGTCACTCCAGCTGGTGTTTGTGTGTGTGTGTGTGTGTGTGTGTGTGTGTGTGTGTGTGTGTGTGTGTGTGTGTGTGTGTGTGTGTTGGTTGTGCGTGTCGTGTGGGGGTGTGTGTGTGTGTGTGTGTGTGTGTGTGTGGGGGGGGGGTGTATATCGTTTATCTTCGCACTCGCAGAGATTTTGTTCTCTCCCTCCCTCTGTCTGTCTGTCTGTCTCTCTCTCTCTCTCTCTCTCTCTCTCTCTCTCTCTCTCTCTCTATCTCTGTCGCTGTCTCTGTCTCTTTCTGTCTGTCTGTCTGTCTCTCCCCCCCCCCCCCCCCCCCCCTCTCTCTGTGCGAATTCGGTATGGATACCGAATGTACTGAAGCCATGTGATGATTTTGGAATTTGCCCTCCCAATTTACTTACTTCCTCCACCTGCCAAAATAAGCAAAGAAACAGAAGAATACAGATATAGCAAGAATAACACTCGGGAGAGCGAAAACCTCCGCCAAGGTCGAACGCCTCCGGATCCTTCCTTTGAACAGGACCGACATCAAATGGGACTGTCTTGAGGCCACATTCATGTTCCTATCGTTTTTTTCATTCAACAAAAGTACGAACAGATCTCGTCCAATTGATGATAGTCGTTCCAGGTTATTCCAGACAAAGGGAAGATAATGCGATTATTAAGAACTAAAACACTGCCTTCCTCACAAATGTTCAAATTTATGATAAAGATGTAACATAATTCACTGTATGGCTTTTCTGAGAATCTCGATAGTTACTGCACGTCGAAAGAGAAAGTACCCACGCACGCACGCACACACACACACACACACACACACACACACACACACACACACACACACACACACACCCCCGCTCACATAACTGAGCGAGAAAGTGACCAGCATATTAACAAATATAAGGTGAGTTTAAGATTCATTACGTCCCTGCTAGTAAGATGGTTGCATTCACATAAAAAGAAGACTATTAATCAAAATTGTACATTACAAGAGGTCCATAAAACAGTCCTTTCTGCGATGAATCGGTAAAGTTCGTTACGAATACGAGATACGTTTTTTCTTCAGTTGCATATCTCCTTTCCAACACAATGCGAACACACTGTGACATCTGCATTCATGTACACGGAATTTCGCTATTTACAGAATTGCACCAAATATATTGTCAGCAGATGTGTCAGGTTGAATCCAAACAGTATAGGATCTTCAGTATAGGGAATGCACACGTGAAAAAGATGTTTTAAAAATACTGTAGTTTTGACCAGAGACTATGAATCACTGAACAATTCCAAAATAAATGGTGAAACCATCGATTTCCATGAAATGTGGTACAGCAGGGGTTTTTTTTTGTTTGTTTTGTGTGTGTGTGTGTGTGTGTGTGTGTGTGTGTGTGTGTGTGTGTGTGTGTGTGTGATGTTACCTAGCAGATCCGCTCAATTCAGTTATAAGTTCCTTTTTGAGCAACATCCTATCTTTCACTAAATTTTCGCTAAATTTGTTGCTGCAGTTTTTGTGCCATAGTTACAAACGGATCATGGATTCGTCTTTTGACCCGGATCCGCACCAGAATTTCATGGCTTCATCTTTGAGCCACATTCCATTTTCCCAGAAAGTTTCGTTAAATTTGAACAAGTCTTACATAAATGTTAGCGAACCGCCAAGAGAAACGTGGACAAAAGAGTCACAAGACAAAACATGACGCGTTTCGACCTCGTAGGTCTTCTTCAAGCAAGACACAAACAAATAGGATTATGAAAATGAACGAGTTTGTCACTTAGCCTGATCTCTTCTGACTCGTTTGTCCACGTTTCTCTTGGCCGTTCGCTAACATTTATTTAAGATTTGTTTAGATTTCCGCCTGCAGTCGTCTCACTTTGCAACTAGATCGTTAAATTTGGTTTTATTTTTTATTTATGTAATCTTTCTGAACGATCCTTAAATTACCCTTCGAATCGGTTCCGTTCCATGAATTCTTACCAAAAATGTAATTGGTTCGTTCTTGGGTCAATCATGTCGACAAGTTTTGTTCAAATCGGTTTCAGACGAATGAACGAACAAACAGATAGACGTGGGCGAAAACATGACTGTCTTGTCGGAGCCGGTTACAAAAGAGAAACAAAGTAAAAAGAGCGATGGGTTAGACAAACCAAGATGATAGTTGAGGTTCTAGCATACGTTGACAAATACTCATCTAATTCTTTCCTTCTCACTCCCTGCTTTTCTTTTTTTTTTTTTTTTTTTTTCGTTTTTTGCATGTTTCTTTCTTATTTATTTACTTCTTCCTCTGTTTACTTAGTTTCTTATTCAATTTTTGCATTTAAACAAAATTTAATTACAAATATAAGAGCCCAAATTGGAATTGGAACCGAGCGTGGGCTCAACAAGTCAGTTAACGTTGTTGATGATTTGGCTTGTACCATCTATTTTCGGAATAATTATCTGTTCCAGGGTGCTCAGATACATGGCTTATTGTCTTGCTACCGAGTCGCAGCCCATGAAACCGAGCTGCCTGACCGACCCAAATTAATTTCACCGTTCATCGCTGCTGGTTCTAGTGTTCTAAAGCGCTTGATTCTTTCGCACACAAAAGTCATGCATCTCCAGGAGACAAGACTCCAAACAGGACGTGAACTTGCTAGAATCTGTCTCTGCGCAGTCGCGGAAGGAAGGATGTGACGCAGAGTTTCATGCAGTCTGGGAACAATTTGTAGCCCACACCGTAGCCGTCAGGCGCGAGGGGTCCAAAGAAGCTGAAGAAGGACAGCGTGCTTGGAACCTGCACAGGATGGGGAATTTTGAGGCGCCAGGTGACATTCATAAAGAGATAAAGAAATAATGGGACAAAGAAGTAAGTATAACAAACTAAAAGGGGCACACTCAAAAAAGCACCGCCCTCCTCAAAGATCGAACGGACCATGGAAAATCATTTTATGCCCGGGAAGGTAATAGTAGGTACAGACTGAAAGAGTTACTTCCCGTGATCTACTCTGGAATAGGTCATCAAAAATTAAAAACGTCAACGTCTATATCATTAGAAAGTTTCAACATTCTATGAAAATACAGTGTTTCATTGATAGCTGTTAACTGGTAAACAGTAGCTCCAAAGCGTGCGATTGATAGGTTTAGTTATTTGGGACATTGTGGACCCTATGTATACCTACTGCTGGACCCCATGTATACCTGACTGGTGGATCCCATGTATACCTGATAGGTGGACCCCATGTATACCTGACTGGTGGACCCCATGTATACCTGATAGGCGGACCCCATGTATACCTACCTGACTGGTGGACCCCATGTATACCTGACTGGTGGACCCCATGTATACCTACCTGACCTGATACCTGACTGGGTGGACCCCATGTACACCTACCTGACTGGTGGACCCCCATGTATACCTATGTATACCCATGTATACCTACCTGACTGGTGGACCCCATGTATACCTACCTGACTGGTGGACCCCATGTATACCTGACTGGTGGACCCCCATGTATACCTACCTGACTGGTGGACCCCATGTATACCTGACTGGTGGACTCCATGTATACCTGACCGGTGGACCCCATGTACACCTACCTGACTGGTGGACCCCATGTATACCTGACCGGTGGACCCCATGTATACCTGACAGGTGGACCCATGTATACCTGACTGGTGGACTCCATGTATGCCTGATAGGTGGACCCCATGTATACCTGACTGGTGGACCCCATGTATACCTGACTGGTGGACTCCATGTATACCTGACAGGTGGACCCCATGTACACCTACCTGACTGATGGACCCCATGTATACCTGACCGGTGGACCCCATGTACACCTACCTGACTGGTGGACCCCATGTACCTGACCTGACCGGTGGACCCCATGTACACCTACCTGACTGGTGGACCCCATGTACACCTGACTGGTAGACCCCATGTACACCAACCTGACTGGTGGACGCCATGTATACCTGACCGGTGGACCCCATGTACACCTACCTGACTGGTGGACCCCATGTATACCTGACCGGTGGACCCCATGTACACCTACCTGACCCTGTGGACCCCATGTATACCTACCTGACTGGTGACCCCATGTACACCTGCCTGACTGGGACCCCATGTATACCTATCTGACTGGTGGACCCCTCATGTATACCTGACTGGTGGACTCCATGTGTATGTATACTTGACTGGTGGACCCCATGTATACCTGACCGGTGGACCCCATGTACACCTACCTGACCTGGTGGACCCCCATGTACACCTACCTGACTGGTGGACCCCATGTATACCTATCTGACTGGTGGAACCCATGTATACCTGACTGGTGGACTCCATGTATATCTACTTGACTGGTGGACCCCATGTATACCTGACCGGTGGACCCCATGTACACCTACCTGACTGGTGGACCCCATGTACACCTACCTGACTGGTGGACCCCATGTACACCTACCTGACTGGTGGACCCCATGTACACCTACCTGACTGGTGGACAAGGGGAAGTTGAAAGCCTTGAGGAAAGAAGGATCAGAGAAGAGTGGGACTGAGTCCAACACGTTCAGGTCACGTGCCGCCTGTCGTAGACCAATCAGATGGTTGTCGATTCCATGGCCAGCAACAGCCTGAAACAGCCATTTTCGTATTTCTATTGCTTGCAAGTATTCGCATGAGCCTGTGTAACCAGGCATGACTACAGACACACACAGGAACAGAGATGCACGTTTGCACACATATACATATTCGGGCATCTAAATGAATCGTCACCCTCACATCTCTCCCTTAATGCACAATCATCACAATTGTTCCACGAAACTGATGGGGGGGGGGGGGGGGGGGGGGGGGGGAGGGGAGGGGCTGTAGAGATATATCTCTAGGGAATTTTTTCTGAAAAACAGTAATGTTTTACCTCGATGCTGATTCCTCCGGACTCCTTTATAAACGAGCTTTAAGAACTTTTCTCAAGAACAATATGCAGATTAAATAAGCAGAAGGCGACAGTCAAAACGATACAACAGCAACAACGTGGAATCAGTGTAACTTGTACATCCGAGTTAAAACTGGCATGGAGTAGAAAACTCACGTCGACGACTGAAAAATGGAAGAGTACTGCGATACAAACAAATTCATTCCTTGAAAATCTGGATTGCCATGAGTCCTATGTTTCTATTCCTAGGAAGTCAATAATTTTGGACCCTTGTACTGAAAGACTATAGGTCTGTCTTTGTATTACACAAAGATGGCTGAAACAATGGAACCTATTTTTGCAACAACAAAAAAAAAAAAAAAAAAAAAAACCATAAAGATATTCTTTCAATAATTTCTT
>JADBJO010000099.1:342500-347500 GCA_016801955.1 Conus betulinus | reverse complement strand
ACAGTAACAGGATACAGATAGAAAGGTGAGAGAGAGAGAAAGGAGGAAGTAGAATTAAAGAGGCGGGGATGGGGAAAGTGGGAGAGGGCCAAGGGATGGTATATACTGCATTCCAACATACATAATTTTATGCTTTCCGATGATGCCAACTAACCATCAACATCTCGCCCATCCACCATACCTCCCAAGCAAGCAACCATCCAATACCCAATATTCAAAAACAATCAGCCATTCAACACCCCATCCAATCACCAGTCCAACCAACTATCTAACACCCACCAACACCCCCACCAACAAATCGATCATCCGACCCCCCTTCCCATCCACCAACCCATCGAGTCAACCAACCGTCTAACACCTCACCCATACATTATCCTACGCACTAAATCAACCAACAAACCAACAGCTTCCCTAAAATATCGTTACATCCTTTGTAAATGAATTTCTATTGCTAAGTAATTTGAAAAAAAAAAAGCACTACAAATTTATAACACCTACTCACGCGCACCAGACTCATACACAGACTTGGCCTCAGTATAATTCACTTTTTTGTCTTGCTCTCCACTTACTTCACTTTGCCTCAACACTTCCCAGAAGAAGAATCTATGAGCTGAAGCGCTGACCAAGCCTAGGACTGACCTTTATTTCTGCCCTCCGAAATATATCGATTCCTTTGCTTCCGCTGCCTACCCATTACTTTCACATAACGTCCTTTACCCACGATTGAGAGTTCAGCTAACATCATCTCATGCAACATTGAACAGTGCATTGCTGTCACATGATGCTACGTCAGCCAGAGATAACACAGCAGTGACATTACTACACTACGCACTGACCAATTCTGTGAAGCAGGTATGGCTTTCAGTCTTCTGTGTGTGTGAGATGAAGGGAAGTTCCGAGTTGCACAGTTTTCTTTCCAAAGCATCCTGACCTTTTGTCCTGTTCATTTCTTAAATGGTCAGCCCATTTCCCCTAAGCTGCAACATGTGTGGTCAGTCCGTTTCCCTTCAGCTACAACATGTGTGGTCAGTCCGTTTCCCTTCAGCTACAACATGTGTTGTCAGCCCGTTTCCCTGCAGCTGCAACATGTGTGGTCAGCCCATTTCCCTTCAGCTGCAACATGTGTTGTCAGCCCGTTTCCCTTCAGCTGCAACATGTGTGGTCAGCCCGTTTCCCTTCAGCTGCAACATGTGTAGTCAGCCCATTTTCCTGCAGCTACAACATGTGTGGTCAGCCCATTTTCCTGCAGCTACAACATGTGTGGTCAGCCCATTTTCCTGCAGCTACAACATGTGTGGTCAGTCCGTTTCCCTTCAGCTACAACATGTGTGGTCAGTCCGTTTCCCTTCAGCTACAACATGTGTGGTCAGTCCGTTCCCTTCAGCTACAACATGTGTAGTCAGCCCGTTTCCCTGCAGCTACAATATGTGTGGTCAGCCCGTTTCCCTGCAGCTACAACATGTGTGGTCAGTCCGTTTCCCTGCAGCTGCAACATGTGTGGGTCAGTCCGTTTCCCTGCAGCTGCAAAATGTGTGGGCAGCCCGTTTCCCTTCAGCTACAACATGTGTGGTCAGCCCGTTTCCCTTCAGCTACAACATGTGTGGTCAGCCCGTTTCCCTTCAGCTACAACATGTGTGGTCAGCCCGTTTCCCTTCAGCTGCAACATGTGTGGTCAGCCCGTTTCCCTTCAGCTGCAACATGTGTGGTCAGCCCGTTTCCCTTCAGCTGCAACATGTGTGGTCAGCCCGTTTCCCTTCAGCTACAACATGTGTGGTCAGTCCGTTTCCCTTCAGCTACACATGTGTGGTCAGTCCGTTTCCCTTCAGGTACAACATTTGTGCCGAGCTGTTGAAATTTGAAATTGAAATCAAACAGCGTGTGTGTGGAGGGGGGAGTGAGAGAGACAGAGAGAGACAGACAGACAGACAGAGAGAGAGAGAGAGAGTTGGAGGGGGGTGCGTAGGGCAGAGTAAGGAGTGTTGGGTGTGAGCAGACAGACACATACACCAATCCTAAAACAGTTATATGGAAACAAACAAGAAACAGAAGTCTGGAGCCGTGAACACTCCCAACAATGCCCGACATACCCAGCTGTCTGTTTCCCCCTGTCGGTTCAGCAGGTAAGCCTGCAGTTTGTCCACAGAGTCCTTCTTGGTCAGGAACTCTTTGACGTGCTGTTTGGTCTCCTGCAGGTCGTGTGAGCCCAGAACAGCGTTGAGCACACCGCGGTACTTGTTCAGCTTCTCTTTGATATCGGACATGGGCAGCTTCAGCTGTGACTTCTGGGTAAAACAAGACAGACATAAACAAGCGAGCGAACGAACGAAAGGCATGCAAACCCTCTATAAACAACTAGCGACGGAATGTCTTCCGGATCGAGGAGCTGTCAAAACGACTGTCAATCAGGCGTTACGACTTGCAGTCTCATGTCTTCTTGTTGGAATGGATAACCATTTGCAATGTAATGTCCTGTTGTTGGAAGGGATAACCATTTGCAATGTAATGTCTTGTTGTTGGAAGGGATAACCATTTGCATTGTAATGTCCTGTTGTTGGAAGGGATGACCATTTGCATTGTAATGTCCTGTTGTTGGAAGGGATAACCATTTGCATTGTAATGTCCTTTGTTGGAAGGGATAACCATTTGCATTGTAAATGTTCTGTTGTTGGAAGGGATAACCATTTGCATTGTAATGTCTTGTTGTTGGAAGGGATAACCATTTGCAGTGTAATGTCTTGTTGTTGGAAGGGATAACCATTTGCAGTGTAATGTCTTGTTGTTGGAAGGGATAACCATTGCATTTGTAATGTCTTGTTGTTGGAAGGGATAACCATTTGCAGTGTAATGTCTCTTGTTGTTGGAAGGGATAACCATTTGCAGTGTAATGTCTTGTTGTTGGAAGGGATAACCATTTGCAGTGTAATGTCTTGTTGTTGGAAGGGATAACCATTTGCATTGTAATGTCTTGTTGTTGGAAGGGATAACCATTTGCAGTGTAATGTCTTGTTGTTGGAAGGGATAACCATTTGCAGTGTAATGTCTTGTTGTTTGGAAGGGATAACCATTTGCAGTGTAATGTCTTGTTGTTGGAAGGGATAACCATTTGCAGTGTAATGTCTTGTTGTTGGAGAGATATACCATTTGCAATATAATGTTTTTTTAGCCGGAAGGGATAACCATTTGCAATCTTATGTCTTTTAGCTGGAAGGGATAACCATTTGCATTGTAATGTCTTGTTGTTGGAAGGGATAACCATTTGCAATCTAATGTCTTGTAACTGGAAAGGATAGCCATTTGCAATCTAATGTCTTGTTGTTGGAAGGGATAACCATTTGCACTGTAATGTCTTGTAGTTGAAAGGGATAACCATTTGCAATTTCATACCTTGTTGGAAGGGACAACCACTTGCAATTTAATGTCTTATTATTGGAAGGGATAACCATTTGCAATTTAGTGTCTTGTAGCCTGAAGGGATAACCATTTGCAATTTATTTAATGTCTTGTTGTAAGAAGGGATAACCATTTGCAGTTTCATGCCTTGCTGAAAGAGATAATAACCACTTGCAATTTCATGCCTTGGTGAAAGGGGTAACTGACATTTGTTAAAGAATCGAAAAAAATATAAGAAAAAACAGTGCGTTAGTGTGAATTGACGCTGTTAGCAACTGGGGAGAGAAGTGGTAAATGTGTCATAAGAACAGTGGAATAAAACAAACAATAAAAAAAATGTTGCTTACTTACATATCTCTCTGACTGACATACTAGCTGAACATTCTTATCACTAATCTACTAACTAGTGAACAAACGAACTATAAAATAAATGACTGATTGACTGCCTAGATAATCCAGCCTGTGAGTCAATTACCTTAAAGTATTTAATGAGTCAGTCACCTTAACATATTTAATGAGTCAGTCATCTTAAAGTGCTCCCATGCTCATACGCATTGTATAACTGTCTATATCAGATTTATAGTTGTTTTTAGATCAGCGTAAAGTTGCACACAAAGCATCAATCCGTTACTGTCTCATAGTTCCAATGTCTTCTTTCATACTCTGACCATGCGCGCGCGCACACACACACACACACACACACACACACACACACACACACACACACACACACACACGCACGCACGCACGCACGCACGCACGCACGCACGCGCGCACGCACACACACGCGCACACACACACACACACACACACACACACACACACACACACACACACACACACACACACACACACACACACACATGTACACACTCCCACCGAATATCGAAACAGTTCTGTGAAAAGATGCCAACACACAAATGCAATGGTACATTGAACACTAAAAAACACATACCGTACACTTTATTGTCGCATAATGTGAAATACCAACGACTCTGTTTTAGGAATTAAGCCTTCTACATTAGGGCGTGACTTGTTTGCGGGAAACGAATATTTACAGTAATCAGCAAAATCGTCCCATCCCTTCTAACAACAGTATGCTAGGGCCGTAGGAAAATTCAAATGAAATACATAACACAGAATTCATTCAAATCAAATGAAAAAATATGCTGTCTCTCTCTCTCTCTCTCTCTCTGTTTGTATGTATGTATGTGTGTGTGTGTGTGTGTGTGTGTGTGTGTGTGTGTGTGTGTTGTGTGTGTGTGTGTGTGTGTGTGTGTGTGTGTGTGTGTGTGGTGTGGTGTGGTGTGGGGTGTGGTGTGGTGTGTGTGTGTGTGTGTGTGTGTGTGTGTGTGTGTGTGTGTGTGTGTGTGTGTGTGTGTCTTGTACAAATGCGAACTCGAGCGCACAAATACTTGTACAAGGAGAACAGAACAAAGAGGAAGAAGCAAAAGACGAGACACACTGAGCATAACCAGAAGCCAGAAGAGAACCCGACAGTGCAAATCTCCACCATGGTCCGACAGTTCTCTTCACTTCAATCAGACCCTGTCTGAATTCCTCAGGTAGCCCTTCATGCGCCTCTAGAACTGTCCGAGACGCTCTAGACT
>JADBJO010000099.1:325000-330000 GCA_016801955.1 Conus betulinus | reverse complement strand
ATGGTTCCCTTATGCAGCCAGTGAAGAGTTTTCATATTTTTTTAATTTCATTTTCCCAGTTTTTACATCTTCAACCTCCTGCTGCCCCCCCCCCCCCCCCCCCCCCCCCCCCCCCCCCCCCCCCCCCTCCTCAAAGTTCAAAGTTTTGCCTGTTAGTCTGAGCGTAAATGGTTTCAGTCAGTCAGTCATACGTGTCTCCCACCATCCCTGTGGGTTCTTTTCTATATGCGTTATGTTGAAAACGTGTTGGTCATTTTTGTAGTTAGTCCAGCCGCCTATATAATTAGCGTTGATAATTAAATGTCGCGCTGCTGCCCTTTTACCCATCCTTGATGATTTGAGACACATTTCAAAACTAATTACGAAGAATTTATGGTAGGAGACAATGTTTCGGACTGGGTCTAGAGTTTGTTTCTATCTCTCTGTGTCAGAGTGGCCTCTATGTCCTAGTTTCCTGTCTCTGTCTATCTGACTAGCCTGTCTATGTTTCTGACTTTGTCTCTGTCTGATTAGCCTTTGTGTCTCTGCTTCTGTCTCTGTATGTCTGTTTAACTGCCTGTCTCTTTGTGTTGCTCTGTTTCTGTGTGCATAAACACACGCGATGGAACGTCCTCGTCCCCCTGTCCACCCGCTCTCAATCTCTGTGTGTGTGTGTGTCTTAGCGTGTGTGTGTGTGTGTGTATGTGTGTGTGCGTGTGTGTATGTATGCGCGCATGTATCCATGCGCGCATGTCTCCATGCGCGCATCTCTCTCTCTCTCTCTCTCTCTCTCTCTGAATGTATGAGTGTGTATAAGTGTACGTGTATGGGTGTGTGCATGTGTGTGTGTGTGTGCGCGCGCGCGCGCGCCCGCGCGTGCGTGGTGTGTGTGTAGTGTGTGTGTGTGTGCGTGCGCGTTTGTGTGGTGGTGTTTGTGTGCATAGGTATGTGTGCGCGTGCGTGTGTGTGTGCGTGTGTGCACATTGTATGTGCGTGTGTGTGTGTGTGTGTGTGTGTGTGTGTGTGTGTGTGTTTCAGGGTGTGGGGGACGGGGGAAGGGGGTAGCAATTACATAAAGGCTCTAAGTGAAAACGTGTTTGTTATCGTATCAAGTGGTCTTCATCCAATTGTGCTGTAGCATACTTTCCTTTTTTTCTGTGTGTGTGGGAGGGGAAAGGGGGGGGGGGGGGGGGGGGGACGGGGAGGGCAGGGGGGGGATGGAGAACTAGTACGCGGAGGGGGGGGGGGAGGGGGGCGATTAATGATAAGCATTTGAAATGCTGCTGACAAAAAAGTAAGATCGGTGTATATAATAGATAAAAAAGACCTCCGGGATGAACTATTCGCCTGCAGAAGCGTGCAGGTGGCCGTTGTGTAAAGGTTAGAGAGAATCGCACTAATTCATGTGGAGAGTCTTCAGACTGCGACAGAAAGACGGGCGCGAAAAGAGAGAGAGGAGGTTGGCAAAGAAGCGACTGGCGAATGGAAAACGGGTGTGAGGGAAAGGGGGGGGGGGGAAGTGGGGAAGAAAGTGGTGGGGGGTGGGGGTTTAGTGGTTAAAGTAAGGGTGGGCTGACAACGCCTCAAGGTGCCGACAAAATTATGGGCCACCTGAGTCTCAGAAATGCTGTGTGGTCCTGCCAGCGCTCTCTGCTGCTTTGTTTACGTTCTGTGTTCTGGGCGTCAGGTGTTGACTGCCTTGTTTACGTTCTGTGTTCTGGGCGTCAGGTGTTGACTGCCTTGTTTACGTTCTGTGTTCTGGGCGTCAGGTGTTGACTGCCTTGTTTACGTTCTGTGTTTTGGGCGTCAGGTGTTGACTGCCTTTGTTTACGTTCTGTGTTCTGAGCGTCAGGTGTTGACTGCCTTGTTTACGTTCTGTTTTCTGCGCTTCAGGTGTTGACTGCCTTGTTTACGTTCTGTGTTCTGGCGTCAGGTGTTGACTGCCTTGTTTACGTTCTGTGTTCTGGGCGTCAGGTGTTGACTGCCTTTGTTTACGTTCTGTGTTCTGGGCGTCAGGTTTTGACTGCCTTGTTTACGTTCTGTGTTCTGGGCGTCAGGTGTTGACTGCCTTTGTTTACGTTCTGTGTTCTGGGCGTCAGGTGTTGACTGCCTTGTTTACGTTCTGTGTTCTGGGCGTCAGGTGTTGACTGCTTTGTTTACGTTCTGTGTTCTGGGCGTCAGGTGTTGACTGCCTTGTTTACGTTCTGTGTTCTGGGCGTCAGGTGTTGACTGCCTTTGTTTACGTTCTGTGTTCTCGGCGTCAGGCGTTGACTGCCTTGTTTACGTTCTGTGTTCTGGGCGTCAGGTGTTGACTGCCTTGTTTACGTTCTGTGTTCTGGGCGTCAGGTGTTGACTGCCTTGTTTACGTTCTGTGTTTCTGGGCGTCAGGTGTTGACTGCCTTGTTTACGTTCTGTGTGGGCGTCAGGTGACTGCGTCAGGTGTTGACTGCCTTGTTTGACCGTTTCTGCGTTCTGGTCCATCAGGTTGACTGACACGTATATTCTGGGTAGGTGTCATCAAATGTTGACTGTCATCAAGTGTTGACTGACACGTATATTCTGCATTCTTGTCATCTGGTGTGTGACTGCCATTTATACATTCTGTGTTTTCGTCATCAAGTGTTGACTGCCATTTATACGTTCTATATTCTCGCCATCTTGTGTGGACTGTCATTTATATATTCTATGTTCTCGCCATCTTGTGTGGACTGTCATTTATATATTCTATGTTCTCGTCATCTTGTGTGGACTGCCATTTATACATTCTGTGTTGTCGTCATCTAGTGTTGACTGCCATTTATACATTCTGTGTTGTCATCATCTTGTGTGGACTGTCATTTATACATTCTATGTTCTCGCCATCTTGTGTGGACTGGCATTTATATATTCTATGTTCTTGTCATCTTGTGTGGACTGCCATTTATACATTCTATGTTCTCGTCATCTTGTGTGGACTGCCATTTATACATTCTGTGTTGTCGTCATCAAGTGTTGACTGCCATTTATACATTCTGTGTTGTCATCTCTGTGTGGACTGCCATTTATACATTCTATGTTCTCGTCATCTTGTGTGGACTGCCATTTATACATTCTGTGTTGTCGTCATCAAGTGTTGACTGCCATTTATACATTCTGTGTTGTCATCTTGTGTGGACTGCCATTTATACATTCTATGTTCTCGTCATCTTGTGTGGACTGCCATTTATACATTCTGCCATTTATACATTCTTGTTGTCGTCATCAAGTGTTGACTGCCATTTATACATTCTGTGTTGTCGTCATCTTGTGTGGACTGCCATTTCTACATTCTATGTTCTCGCCATCTTGTGGTGACTGTCATCTATACATTCAGTGCTGTGGTCTTCATGTGGAATTGCTGTCGACATGCCCTCTCCTTCCCCACTCCTCCCCGCACCCTTCATCAGCTGTCACAAGCATGAATCACCAGTGAATCGCCTTCTTGATCCTGGCGCTGAAATCAGCACTGCCTGATTCATGGTTCTGCAGGCAGCCTACGGATCGGATCCTTTCTCCATCCACCACCACCACCCCCCCCCCCCCACCCCCATGGCTGTCATGTGGACTCGGACACTCTGGCAGAGCTGTGACCGCCACTTCTTAACCGTCCTGGCACACGCAAAATCATCCTTGGTTTTCTCCGCCCCCTCCAGTGCTTCAGTGTCTCTCGCTTCTCTGGGCACCACGGCGTTGGTTCCTCTGAGCATCAGGCAGAAGCAGATGAAGTGTTGCTGTTCTTCACGAAGGATGTTGAAATCTCGCTGTACGTCCTCCCATCCTTGTGCTGAGAAAGGGTGGGGAAGCTGGAGCAGAAGCAGCAGCAGCAGCAGCAGCAGCAGATGGAGTGGGAGGTCTGACGCACAGGGCACGTTGAGCTATGGTGACACTCCTGGTCCTACACACGTAGGTGTCGTTTGATCGTGTGTTTTGAGATTATATAATTCAGTTTGAGTATTCTGTCAGTCAGTAAGTCCGTCCGTCCGTCCGTCCGTGCGTCCGTTTGTCTGTCTGCCTGTCTGTCTGTCTGTCTGTCTGTCTCACTCTCTCTCTCACACTCACTCACTCTCTCTCTCTCTCTCTCTCACACACACACACACTCTCTCTCTCTCTCTCTCTCTCTCTCTCTTTTTAACAATAAACCATCAAGTCTTAACTCTCTGTCGCTCAGTCTCTTTCCGTCAGTCTGTCTCTGTCTCTCTCTGTCTCCCAATCTGTTTCTCACCACTCTCACTCTCTGTCTCTGTCTGTCTCCGTCTCTCTGTCTGTCTCTTTGTCTTTGTCTCTCTGTCTCTCTGTCTCTGTCTGTCTGTATGTATCTCTATCTCTCTCCCTCTCCCTCTCTCTGTCTGTCTGTCTGTCTGTCTCTCTCTCTCTCTCTCTCTCTCTCTCTCTCTCTCTCTCTCTCTCTCAAAGGATTTTTTTTTTGTTCATTGTTCCCATAGTACACTTTTCCCTTCCATTTTCTTTGGCCGTTTTCGTCAATATCATTGTTATGTATGATGATACTATATTGACAATGTTATCACTGTTATCTTAGTTAATGCAGTTGATGAAGTTGTCGATGATGCATTGTTGTCGATGTAGTTATTGGAATCATGAGCGCCATGCGGTACCACGTAAGACTACAGTACAATCCAATGTACATGTAAGTCATCTGAAGCTTCAGATCACACGATTCAGCATGATGGGATGTCACAACTCGGAACGGAATAAGGGGCACCATCTTTTGCCGATATACAAAGACAGTCACCTGGAACGTCTTCACGTAACTGTTGTAAATGTACACACGTAAACAGTTCGAAAGAAACATCCCAGTGATTGATTATCCGAACGATATCTTCTTTCCTCCTACTTTAGTTTACTAATTGACTGATATTGTGTGGTAAATGATTAAACATGCAGTGTCGAATACGGCTAGGTGCATATACATTTTTCCTGTTGTCAGCTGTTCATTACTTTCTGATTACGTTTCCGGTGAGATAATTATAGGTATTCCTCATATA
>JADBJO010000099.1:310000-317500 GCA_016801955.1 Conus betulinus | reverse complement strand
CACAGACGCGCGCCGGCGCATGCGAGCACACACACACACGCACACTCGCATGCATGCTCTACAGCTATTTAAGGATTCTATCCCCTTGTAGATCTGGCTGCGTTTAAATCTTGACAAATATGATAAGCGTGTGTGTGTGTGTGTGTGTGTGTGTGTGTGTGTGTGTGTGTGTGTGTGTGTGTGTGTGTGTGTGCTCGCATGCGCCGGCGTGCGTCTGTGTGTATGTATGTGTATATGTGTGTCCATGCACACACATATACATACATGTACACAGAGAGAGAGAGAGAGAGAGAGAGAGAGAGAGAGAGAGAGAATCACTACTCCTTCAGACCCTAGTCTTTGACCCTAGTCAGGATGTCCTGTGTGTGCAGTTTACACAAGTGGACGTGGAGCAGGACGGCGTGTGATTCTTGGTGAAGGAGAGCTCTTTTCACTGCTGTACAAAGTACTCACACCGCCGCGGAGCGTCACAGTGCTGAGTCTCCTTCGGTGGGGGCTCTCACAGCACTAGACCGTTCGACGTGTGGGCTAAAGCCAGGCAAAAACTAGCGAGGGTATGTACCCGGTACCTGCGTCAGTGAGACACATTTTTTTGGCTGTGGACATTTAGACCTCACCTACAGATAATCTAAACTTACACAAAGTACCCAGCTCCTGTCCACGAATGAAAGTTCACAGAACATTTCCCCTCGGGGGGAACGCTTCCTAATGCTGGCCCTATGCCTGAGCAAGTGTTGTCGTCAGTAGAGGGTTCAGTAGGGGATGCCCTGCCTATGCTGGATCAAGGCAAACACCACTGAATGCCACCCGAGTGGATCAGCGGTAAGTACAGCGTCTTCTCTGGGGGTCACCTCATGACGACCCGATGTTAACTGCATGCCCTAAACTGCCGGCTCTGGGGCTGTGGCGGGACGAAGCTGGATGTGGCAGTGTATGGGGGAGCCGGTATGAGCGGCGGCGTGAGGATGGTGCCACGGGAGAGGAGAAGTGGGACGAGCGCCGGGGAAGGTGGTGGGAAGAAAGGGGAAATGTATAAAACAAAACAGCAAACAAAATAAATAATAGAGAAAGAAAGAAAGAAAGATTTTCTAAGAAGAAAATGGATATTAATGGAAATCAGACACATTTCTTTTTTTTTTTTTGTTTTTTTTTTGTTTTTTTTTGTTTTTTTGTGGTTTTTTTTTTTTTTTTTTTTTTCTCCTCAACAACAACATTCTCGTCACTAGATACTTCAAAGAATACATAAACCAAAGAAAGTGTGCGCACGATCTAGTCTACCACCGCGATATTTCAAGATGACCACACATTACCCCATCACAAGCCACTTGATGTCTTGTATTGGATTCCTTCACCAGAGCCAGGTAACCAGCAGAACCTGGAGGCCCTGGAGAACTGCGTGGTTCTGATATGCTTGGACAAACCGTCCAGAGGGCTGTCCTCCAGTTCCCCCGCTGCTGCAGGCGGTGACGAGGACCTCACTGCCCAGGCCAGCTATGCCTTCCATGGAGAGGGCACCGCTTTCAACTCATGCAACCGCTGGTTCGACAAGTCCATACAGGTGCTGGCGGCTCCTGGCAGCTTTTCCCCCACTTCTATCTCCTCTTCACCGTCCTCACTCCCTTTCTGTCTTTTTTACCCCACCTCTACCTACCCCTACTCTCTCTCTCTCTCTCTCTCTCTCTCTCTCTCTCTCTCTCTCTCTCTGTGCGCGCGCGCGCGCGCGCGCGCGCGCGCGCGTGTGTGTGTGTGTGTGTGTGTGTGTGTGTGTGTGTGTGTGTGTGTGTGTGTGTGTGTGTGTCCTCTTTCTGAACTGTTTATTGCCATAAGCATGCCAGTACCTATTGTAATGGAAAAAGGAAAATAAACACTGTATAAGTCATAAGCATTACCCATTACTTGGCACATGATCGCGTTAAGATAATAACTCGTTCAGAAAAAAAAGATATAACGATTGCTATTCATGTCTTCGAATGGACGGGCTATACAACCAAACGCACAATATGGCTGATTTGAAGAAAACATCGAAATATGTATGTCACCCGCATTAACTCATGAACATGTCCTTGTAAAAACGACTAACTTAGAAGGCAGAGAGCTTCTTTAATTCGATGAACTGACAGGCGAGTTCTGCAAACTGCCCGTGTAACGTTGTCGCCAACGAGCTTCCCATCTTGATAGGGAGGCAGTTGTTCGTGTCCGCACGTGGAGTGAAGAGGTGACGTTACTTCAAAAGAATTGCAGGGTCTGATTCACTTCCCACACAGGAACGAGCTTAAACATCTGACTTCCTCGGTCGTCAGCTATTTTATCACTCGTCTGAGCTGGCAGCATTTTCCCACGAGTACTACGAGAGCTGGTTGACGACATGGCTCCCATATGAGCAGCTCTTATACATAGATCTTCACTAGCATCAGGAGTCGTTCAATCGGACAGGTGCATAGTCAAAATTGCAACCATTTTCAAGAAAGGGCAACATTACGATCCATTGAACTATCGGCCTGTCTCTCTCTTTCGAGATTTCAAATGCAAGATTCTTGAAAACTTCATTGTCGTCTTATGTACCTTTTCGAGAGGAACAGCATATTCTTTACTGACTGAACAGCATAAAATCTGTAAAATTACTACTTTTTGCGAGCAACTGTTCCTCGACTTCACTGTGGAACTTTCCATCAGCATGGAACAAGGGAATGAAGTCTATATCATCATCATTGATTCTGCGAAAGCATTCAACAGAGGCAACAACCACCTACCGGTACTCAAGCCGAGCCACTACAAAGTCTGACGGCATGGTAACAGGGCATTCAAATGGAACATGATCCGGGCATTCACGTGGAACAGACAGCAAGTAGTAGTGGGTGACGGCACAAGATCAGACCAGCATGCGCTCATGAGTTCCACAAGGATTACTTCTTTGGCTTGTGCTTTTCCTGGTGCATATTGACCATTTACAAGAAAAGGTCTGTTTACCAGGATGACTGTATGCCGATGACACTGCCGTATACCGCCAAGCAACGATATTTGTAGTCAGTCATTACCGCAACACAATGCCACTGGTGAGAAACTGCAGTGACCAGTATTAACAACGCTTTGCGAAAATCAGAGCGACCAGGCAGCGTTTGGCCAGCCCAACATCACTTTCTTCCAACCGACAGCGTAGAGTCATCCCATCAGCTGCGATAGATCCAACGGTGACAAAATACGGGAAAAATTCATTTCTTCCCACTCATCATCAGAGACTGAAAAGAGCTGCCAAAACAACTGTATGAGCTTCAACCTACACTCCTTGTAAGTCAAAGTGCCAGGGAAATCTTGAATAAAAAGTGACTAGTCAGGACTGGCAGGTGCAGGTCTTCCCCTTCCCCATCCTGACCTTATCAAGTTTTTTTCAATGTAATTTTTGGGTCCTGTGATGAGTTCGGGCATGTCAAGATCAGCTACTGTTTGGGGAGAAGAGCCAGAATCAGTAGCCTGCCGAGAAAACTCACATGGAGTGACAAAAAAAGAGTGACTTTTCACTCTGGTAGGTCTTTTCGTTTCCTGTCCAGGTTTTCTATGTGTCTAATCCATGAAGCAGCAGAGTAATCAGCTTGTTGATTCTGGCTGTGAAAATGATGTTTTCGCTGAGGATGAAGGAAAAAAGTTTTCTGCGTGTGAAGGACCAGCAAATAGAGAAAAAGAAAGACTATTCTGTATCATCCAATGGAGGAACTTTGTTTTCGCGTGTGAAGGACTAGCAAACAGAGAAAAACGACTGTTCTCTATCATACCAAAAGTATTTCTCTTTAAGACTGTTGTTAAAGATTTTCTCTTTTTTTTGTAGTTTCAAAAAAGTCTGACAAGTTTTACCTGTTGCTACGTATACAACCGAATCTTGGGGATGTATACAGCAAATATACATATTGAAAAGGTTCCTTTACATGTACTTAGAAAATCTCTCTCTCTCTCTCTCTCTCTCTCTCTCTCTCTCTCTCTCTCTCTCTCTCTCTCTCTCTCTCTCAGGACAATTATAAGCTGTGACGTTGACCGTCAGTGCTGCATTGCTGCCTTGTGCAGATCTTGGTGTCGGAGGACGGTACAGTCGGAATGAACTGTGAGCCACACTGTGTCTGAGGCGGGCACTATGTTTGCTGTCCTTGGACATGTTCAGACATACTGGTAAGGAGAGACCAGCCATGTGGTAGAATGGCAACAGAACTAGACACCATTATTCTATTCCTCATTCATTATCACACACACACACACACACACACACACACACACACACACACACACACACACACGTACACACACGCACGCACGCACGCACACGCACACACACGCACGCACACACACACACACACACACACACTCACTCTCTCTCTCTCTCTCTCTCTCTCTCTCTCTATCTCTCTCTCTCTCTCTCTCTCTCACGGGAGCATGCGAAGAAAGAAACAAAGAGGGAGGGAGGGGAGGGTGTGTGGAGGGAGCATGCGAAATAAGAAACAAGAAAGGGAGAAGGAAGTGAGGAGAGGTAAAAGACAGAAGACAGACACCCAGAGACGAATACCTAAAGAAACAGAAGCAGAAACGAATCGAGATGTGTAGACAGGCAGAGAGGCAGGATGGACAGAAAGACGGCGGACTCGTGACAACAAGCCTCGCACCTTTTTCATATCGCATGAACAACATCATAAATCAGCTGCCATTTTCCATGTTTTGCATTTCATTTCGTTGCGTTTTTTGACTCTCCACCCCACCCACACCCACACCCACCCTCGTCTCTTCACTCCCGCCCTCGCGCCCCTCTCCTCTCCCCCCCCCCCCCCCCCCCCCCCCCCCCCCCCCCCATCTCCCCAATCTGTAGCGATTCTTCTGCAACGTTGGAGAGGAAGGAAGAGCATCAGGAGCGCCGTCATCTGGAAGACCCACAGTGGCTGCAGTGGACCATCACCCCTGAGATGGAATCGGTCATTGCACGTGCTAAGGAAGAGGTGGACAGGTGAGAGACATGTGCAGAGACACACCCACCAGTGTGAGCGTACACACGTTAGCCAGCATGCACACACACGCACACACACACACACACACACACACACACACGCGCGAACTACAGATATATGATCTCCTCTTCACTCCTCCCCCCACCCCCACATCCTACATACATTGGAAAGGTGAGGAGTAATGAGACGTGAATGGAGATGCAACAGACAGGTAGTCAAAGAATGGGAAGGAGCACACGTCAGCAAGAAGAAAAGTCAGAGAGAGAGAGAGAGAGAGAGAGAGAGAGAGAGAGAGAGAGAGAGAGAGAGAGGGTTCGGGGGAAAAGGGGTGAAAACGTTTTGAGCAGTTAAGAAAAATATTGAATAGCTGCATAATACGTATTATACTGGACAAAGGTTTAGGTGTCATCATGCTGATCGGCATAAGACTCTGCTTCTTGGCCTGAACGTTGGGTATTGCAATGATTAAGTGCCCAAAAACATAACACATTAGAATGAGTATTTGGGTTACGTAAGGAACTGTACTCAAGCTGCTGGTCGTTTGCTGTGTATTGGTATGTTGACTGAAAACATAGATTATTTATACGGTTTTCGGAAAGAGGGTACTTTAAAAAAAAAAATCTTGTTTAGCCTCTCGTGCCTTGGTCTTTCTTCTCATGGAAACCATGCAGCCTGCATACATAAATATAGCGAACAGATCAGAAAAGTGGTTACTTTGTCGCCTGTAGGATGGTCAGTGGTCTCGGAGGATAGACTGGTCTTCGGCGTCGTACGTGAAGGCGTTGGTGAGGGAATATGCCTCATGTATAATTTTGCTGTTGTTGCTGTTGTTGTTGTTGTTGTGCTGCTGTTGTTGTTGTTGTTTGTGCTGCTGCTGTGTTTTGTTGTTGTTTTAAATGACATGGGAGTTATCAGTGATAAACAGGGAGACCAAGACTGGCCTGTGACAGGCTTAGCGAACTTTCAGGTAGGATGCGGTGAAAAGAAATGAAAACAGGAAAAACGAAGATTAATTAGTAGTTCTACAGATAAGGATGTGTTCTAGACTGATTTAAACCAGACGATTGACTCCATGTTTATTCTTCTTCTCAGGAACTCTCTCCTCAGACAGACTAGGGATACACAGTTTACTGGGGGGTGGGGGGGGGGGGGGTCACTGAGAGGGGCGGGAACAGTTTGTGTTTTTATAAGTCCACGCTCGAAATCGTAAAAATTCTGTTACTCTGTTGAGGTAAAAAAAAAAAAACTGTTTTTGTGTATCTGTGAGTGTCAAAGTATTTCGTTTGCTAGAAGAGATTTTTTTTAGTGTAGCACTATTTGAGGACAACTTTTCAAAGACAAGTGTTTGTAACTCTGTGAGAACCTCGTCAACATTTTTGTCTTGAAGCTTGTGTGATTATGTGAAATCACAGAAAAAGTATTTCATGTAAATAATGTAAAGAAAATAGCTATTAACTAAAAGAACTCTCTTCTTTGTCTGACTGCTTGTGTGTCAGCGTTTGCACGAGCGAATGTGTGTGACAGGTTATCTGAATAACATTTAGCGTACTATAATGAATATTGGGTGCTGTTCTGCTTAGATGTATACTATTAACATTGTAGAGTGAGAGCCCAACACATCAGCTGGAGTGTGGGATGTTCCGAAAGCCAAGTGTTGACTATTCATCATGTGAACTGAGTGTTAGGTATTGGTTTAGGTACCGGCATAACCTTTAAACATTCCGCTCCTAATGTTGGGTGTATTCTGCAGGCTTGATAGCGACCATCGTAAACTGAATGCTGGATATCGTTTCAGTCGTCAGCATCATGATTAACACGCTTCATTGGTTGCCCCACTTCCAGAACCGTGAGAAATGTGGACATCTGTGTACAACACTTTGGCGGGTTCGGAAGGGAGTTTCCCAAAAGCCAAGGCGTCAGTCCTGATGGGTTTCTACAGCTGGCGCTACAAATGGCCTACTACAGGTAAGATATCAATGTCCAACAGCATAGCTGGAAGATTCTTGAAGCGACTCTGAGAATGCTGCTCGTAATTTCCACCACCACTGCGGGTGTCTGTATCACTCGCTGATATGCATTGTAAAGATGCTGAAAGGGGGCGTTAAATACAGCCCTGTTATGTGGTATCAGTCCAAAAGGGGATTTCTATAGCATCATCATGTCTTCATCTCTGTCTACATACATTACTGTGTGGGAAAAAGATCCTCAATAGACGATATACGGAAATCCGCAGGGGAGATCACTTGTGTTGGAACTCGTGTTCAACGGCCCCGCTGTATTCCTGGGTTAGAAGCCGCTGGCAGTCACGCCCAAAGCAGTTTTGCCATTTTGCCAGTCGGTCAACTTGACAGTTGAGTCAGACAGAGAAAATGCCCAACCATGGGAGAAACGGTTTGTCTGGAGCACAGTCACGACAGACAATTGATGTCCAGGTCGTTGTCCCGGCGCCATGCCCTTTCAAATAAAATATCTGACTTTGTAGATCTATTTGATTTGTGTGAGGATTAAAGCGATGTATTGC
>JADBJO010000099.1:302500-307500 GCA_016801955.1 Conus betulinus | reverse complement strand
TTTTTCTTTTAACCAGGAAGCACACTACTTTCTAACCCTTGTGTCCTCTGCAAGCAGGAAGCACAGAGACAGCATTGTTCCGGCAGCAGCAGATTGGCAGCAGAGATACCAGACAGAGGTAGGGGGGGCGGGGTAACAGTATGGCACTGAGCAGCGTACATAGACCCTCTCATGTAGAAAGTGTATATACTATTAAAACAAAAAAGTTTGCTTTTTATTTTAGAAACAGTTGGGTGTTTTAAGAGGTAAGCATTAATATGCGTACAGCTTTTATCTCTAAAACTCAGAAAATAAGTTACCACGCAGATAATCCTGTAACATTTTGACCGGCTTCAAGGTTCTCTTTGGACTTTCTCACTTTATCCTTCCATAACTGTGTTCGAAAAATTCAGTGCCTAAAGAAAAGTCACTAAATTGGTATCTACTCGATGAAATTAAAGTGTTTCTTTTGGAACTGTATTCAGTCGAAAAAAAAGTGGTATTCTTTTAACCAATATCTGACTCAGCCACCAGAGTGTTTTGAGAGAAAAACACAGAAAAAAAAACCCACTTCAAACAGTAAACAACCAGATCATGAATGATCCACAGCAATGACAACACACTGTCAACGTTCTGAAGGAAGTGGCGCAAGGGAAACAGGCCAGTAAACATGGTCATCATTGAAAATAATTGTAAAGGTCGAAGCTGGTTAGACCACACTCATTACTCGTTGGTCGGCTGGTGTGGCGAGTTATCTCGTAAGCCATCCAGAGTGACTAAATCTCAGACTGAGTGCGAACCATATCTGTATGTGTGGAACGACAGTTTGGTCAATGACGCCCTCTTTTAGAAAGTGGGACAAACTACAGGTGGCTGGATCGACCCTTGCACTCTCGCTTGTTTGTTTGTTTTTGTTTGTAAGAGTTTTTACTCTCCACTAGATTTTTTTGGTCTGGTTGCTAGACATTTCGGATAACTTAAATGAGGGGCCTATGGTCAGTAGTAAGGAGCGGACGGTCGTGAGTTCGAACACTCGTAGCGCTGGATTTTTTTGGCTTGAAATCTCTCTCTATTCACCCGGCAGTAAATGAGTACTTGATTCAGATCAGGAGGTTAATGCAGATGAAGGACAAGGATGGGCCCCGCCTTCCATCATGTCATGCATTAGACATGGTGAACATGTGTGCAGTTCACTGCCCCTACAGCAGACAGACTCCGGACATATCAACTTTTTTTTCAATCGTAAACCGGGGCCCTATATGCAGTATGTATCTAGCCCACGTAAAAGAACCTTATACAACTGAGGAGTGTCCTGACACGTTTCTGCTGAAGCATTTATTCTGACACACACACGCACGCACGCACGCACGCATGCGCACAAGCACGCACGCACGCACGCTCACGCACGCACACGCACGTACGCGCGCGTGCACACGCACGCACGCACACACACGCACAAGCACACACACACACACACACACACACACACACGCACACGCCGCACGTACACGCGCGCGCACACGCGCGCGCACGCACACACACACACACACACACGCACGCACGCACGCACGCACGCACACACACACACACACACACACACACACACACACACACACGCTTCCTTTCATTGTATTATGATCGGCGAGGACAGCAACAGAAACTCATTTCGATGACACGTGCATAACTTAAGACTGGAATGAAGATCGTATAACATTGTACTGGCACCATCGCAGTCTTATATACAAGTGATGTATCTCTGCTTACTTGTTGGGTAGTCTCAAATACTTTGGTCTTCTGATGAAGGTCAGCCATCAATTGAAAGGCGAATCAAGCTATGTACATCAGTTGCATCCGTTACACAGAATGAAATGAATCTATAACATCAGAAATAGAAATGAAGGGCTCGGCATTTCACTCGTCTGCAGTTTTTCACTTGTAGCAAGTCCTTGTTATATCATTTCATGTTGTTTTTTTTTTTAATTAAGCGATTCAAAATAAGCTGATAACTTGGTTAACGTGTTTGATCTTTGCAAATAAACCGGAATGGTTCATTTCTGTTGCGCGAAATGACATAAAAGTTACAAAATATCAGTGATGTTGAAAATATATGTAAGAAAAGCACCGGCGAATCGTCCTGGCTGATACCGACATTTCTGTGATTCAGACTGTCACAGGCTATGGCATCGACTGTCATCTGGTCGGTCTGCGAGAGGCGGCGCGTGAGCTCAACGTCTTGGACAGCATCCCACTCTTCTCCGACCCTTCTTTCCTCAGAGCTTTCCGCTTTCCTTTGTCCACCAGTCAGGTAGCTATACATGGGGTCCACCAGTCAGGTAGGTACACATGGGGTCACCAGTCAGGTATACATGGGGTCCACCAGTCAGGTATACATGGGGTCCACCAGTCAGGTATACATGGAGTCCACCAGTCAGGTAGGTATACATTGGGTCCACCAGTCAGGTATATTTTGGGTCCACCAGTCAGGTATACATGGGGTCCCACCACTCAGGTATACATGGAGTCCACCAGTCAGGTATATTTTGGGTCCACCCAGTCAGGTATACATGGAGTCCACCAGTCAGGTATACATGAGGTCCACCAGTCAGGTATACATGAGGTCCACCAGCCAGGTATACATGGGGTCCACCAGTCAGGTATACATGGGGTCCACCAGTCAGTTATACATGGAGTCCACCAGTCAGGTATACATGAGGTCCACCAGTCAGGTATACATGGGGTCCACCAGTCAGGTATACATGGGGTCCACCAATCAGGTATACATGGGGTCCACCAGTCAGGATACATGGCGTCCACCAGTCAGGAAGGTATACATGGGGTCCACCAGTCAGGATACATGGGTCCACCAGTCAGGTATATGGGGTCCACCAGTCAGGTAGGTATACATGGGGTCCACCAGTCAGGTAGGTACACATGGGGTCCACCAGTCAGGTATACATGGGGTCCACCAGTCAGGTATACATGGGGTCCACCCAGTCAGGTACACATGGGGTCCACCAGTCAGGTATACATGGGGTCCACCAGTCAGGTATACATGGGGTCCCACCAGTCAGGTAGGTATACATGGGGTCAATCAGTCAGGTAGGTATACATGGGGTCCATCAGTCAGGTATACATAGGGTTCAGCTGTCAGGTAGATATACATGGGGGTCCATTTAGTCAGAACTATGTGCAATCTACCAGTCATACATGGGGTCCACCAATCAGGTTTGCTTGAGGGTCAGAGGCTCATTGTCCTGAAAGGTGCTATCAACGTGTCTGCCTGTCCATCCCTGACAAGTGCCCTTGACGTCGGGTGGCTGTGAACACTATGCTTTCCACTTTCCTTTGTTCACCAGTCAGGTAGGTATACATGGGGTTCACCAGTCAGGTAGGTATACATGGGTTACACCAGTCAGGTAGGTATACATGGGGTCCACCAGTCAGGTAGGTATACATGGGGTCCACCAGTCACGTACCTATACATGGGGTCCACCAGTCAGTATATACATGGGGTCCACCAGTCAGGTATATACAGGGGGTCCACCAGTCAGGTAGGTATACATGGGGTCCACCAGTCAGGTATATACATGGGGTCCACCAGTCAGGTATATACAGGGGGTCCACCAGTCAGGTATACAGTGGGTCCACCAATCAGGTTTGCTTGAGGGTCAGAGGCTCATTGTCCTGAAAGGTGCTATCAAACGTGTCTGCCTGTCCATCCCTGACAAGTGCCCTTGACGTCGGGTGGGCTGTGAACACTATGCTTTCCACTTTCCTTTGTTCACCAGTCAGGTAGGTATACATGGGGTTCACCAGTCAGGTAGGTATACATGGGGTACACACCAGTCAGGTAGGTATACATGGGGTCCACCAGTCAGGTAGGTATACATGGGGTCCACCAGTCAGGTAGGTATACATGGGGTCCACCAGTCACGTACCTATACATGGGGTCCACCAGTCAGGTAGGTATACAGGGGGTCCACCAGTCAGGTGTATACAGGGGGTCCACCGGTCAGGTAGGTATACATGGGTCCACCAGTCAGGTAGGTATACATGGGGTCCACCAGTCAGGTAGGTATACATGGGGTCCACCAGTCACGTACCTATACATGGGGTCCACCAGTCAGGTAGGTATACAGGGGGTCCACCAGTCAGGTATATACAGGGGGTCCACCAGTCAGGTAGGTATACAGGGGGTCCACCAGTCAGGTATATACATGGGGTCCACCAGTCAGGTATATACAGGGGGTCCACCAGTCAGGTATACAGTGGGTCCACCAATCAGGTTTGCTTGAGGGTCAGAGGCTCATTGTCCTGAAAGGTGCTATCAACGTGTCTGCCTGTCCATCCCTGACAAGTGCCCTTGACGTCGGGTGGGCTGTGAACACTATGCTTTCCACTTTCCTTTGTTCACCAGTCAGGTAGGTATACATGGGGTTCACCAGTCAGGTAGGTATACATGGGTTACACCAGTCAGGTAGGTATACATGGGGTCCACCAGTCAGGTAGGTATACATGGGGTCCACCAGTCAGGTAGGTATACATGGGGTCCACCAGTCACGTACCTATACATGGGGTCCACCAGTCAGGTAGGTATACAGGGGGTCCACCAGTCAGGTGTATACAGGGGGTCCACCGGTCAGGTAGGTATACATGGGGTCCACCAGTCAGGTAGGTATACATGGGGTCCACCAGTCAGGTAGGTATACATGGGGTCCACCAGTCACGTACCTATACATGGGGTCCACCAGTCAGGTAGGTATACAGGGGGTCCACCAGTCAGGTATATACAGGGGGTCCACCAGTCAGGTAGGTATACAGGGGGTCCACCAGTCAGGTATATACATGGGGTCCACCAGTCAGGTATATACAGGGGGTCCCACCAGTCAGGTATACAGTGGGTCCACCAATCAGGTTTGCTTGAGGGTCAGAGGCTCATTGTCCTGAAAGGTGCTATCAACGTGTCTGCCTGTCCATCCCTGACAAGTGCCCTTGACGTCGGGTGGGCTGTGAACACTATG
>JADBJO010000099.1:287500-290000 GCA_016801955.1 Conus betulinus | reverse complement strand
CTTCGGCCTCAGATCACGTCGCCCAGCTGTTCGACCACGACTGCTAGCAGCCCATAGGCTGGCTCGCCGAGCTTTCTGCCATCGTCATGTGAGATGGAACCAACAACAGTGGTCCCAGGTCCTCTTTTCAGATGAGTCACAGTTTAGTCTTGAACACAATGACGGCCGAACTAGAGTTTGGAGGCGTGTTGGTGAACGTTACATTGATGCAGCTGTTCGCCAGACCAGGGCCTTTGGGGAGGATCTGTTATGGTATGGGGTGCCTTCAGCCTCCACCACAAGACACCACTCTACCACATTGATGGAAACCTCACAGGCATCCGCTATCGGGATGAAATCCTGGCGCCTTTCGTTGTTCCGACCATGCAACGGATAGGACCCATGGGCAGTCTTCCAAGACGACAATGCTCGGCCACATAGGGCCCGGGTGGCCGAAAACTTCATTGTGCAGACCGGCATCAACAGGATGATCTTCCCGGCGTATAGTCCCGACCTCAATCCCATCGAGCATATGTGGGATGAGTTGGGGAGACGTGTGAAGGAGAACCATCCACCTCCCAGAGACCGCCAGGATCTCTTCCAAATGCTGCAACTGGAATGGCAGAGAATCCCTCAGAGGGTCATCAGAACACTGGTCAACTCGATGAGGAGTCGCTGCGTGGAATGTCTCGCCAATGGCGGTGGCCACACCCACTATTGAAATGATTTTGTGAACTGAACAGATTTTGCGAACTTTGATTTCGACCCATCCTCTGTTTTAATTGTCTGTAAATCAACAACCGTTCATTCGATCCCAATGAAATTCAATGTACGTTGGAACAAGATAATGAATTAAATCTGTTCCCAATTTCAAAATCGTGGCTTTTATATTTTGGAAATTATGCGGGTACATGTAAACTGTGCTTAACTTTATGTGACTAGTATATATTTTCATTCAATTTCAGTGCATGCTAAGTGTATACATTCATCCATACCAACGGTCGAGGTAGCCTTCTTTTCAAAAGTTAGTGATGGTTTTTTTTTTTCACATATGCACAACATGTCATGTGCGAGTGTATTCAGGGAACGTCACTTTAAAGTCTCATTCAAAGTCTTTTCTGGAAATGGAGTCACAAGCAGTCTTAACTCTGACGGAAAAGTCCCTCTGTACTAACACGGCATAACGCAGATTCGAACCCGCAATCCCAGAATCACCAGTTTCCCCGTGTTCTGTTTGACCTGGAACTATGACAGGAGAAGTTCTCCTTTCTTATGTTGACAGGTCGTAATCGTTGGAAAAAAAAATTAACTGACCAACTAACTGACTAAATAGACTACAAATGTTTGAAAAAATATATAAATCGATAACAGATTTGACTGACAAACTAACTGACTAAATGAATAATGATACATAAATAGATAATGAACGGTGGCCCAGAACACGTTAATACGATTGAATTCCGAAGAAAAGACGAGGTTTGTTATCAGCACTGAACAAATTTACAATATCACTGAACACAATTTAATAAAACAACAACTAAGAAACATATTCTCTTTTAGCTTCAAGAATCTGCTTTCAGGGGAAATGTCGAAAGACATGACGTTCTATTTATCAAGAGGATTTTAATGGTTAAATGATCTGTGACGGTTTTGACCGAATGATCTGTCATACGGGAAAAAAAAAAAAAAGGGATCATACGTTACTCTACACGGCACTTCACCATAATGGAATAACTTCGTGAGAGATCTTCACAGCACCGCACGTAACAGTAGAGGCTTAATGTGTATACAGTATAGTATGTGAAAGCGCAGTACACTGCCAACATAGATACAGTACACAACACCACGATGCGTTTCATTGTAGTACAGCGTACCACATACAGTGCAGTAATCCTATATACAGTACAGTACAATACTAATGTACATACAGTACAGATCACCACGATGCGTTTCATTATAGCGCAGTGCATCACATACAATGCAGTAATCCTACATACAGTACAGTACAATACAATACTAATGTACATACAGTACAGAACAACACGGCGTGTTTCATGACAGTACAGTGCACCGCATACGATGCAACGATCCTGTATACAGTACAGCACTGTACAATACTGACATAGATAACAGTGTGGAACACCGATACAGTGTAGAACGACATGCCATGTTTCAGTACAGTACGCTGGTGAACAGTTATCATACAGTATAGTACAGGTGTCAAGTCCACAATAGACCGTCAACCCCTTCGTCAGCCCCCCCCCCCCCCCCCCCCCCCCCCCCCACCACTACCCGTTTTTTTTTGTTTTTTAACTTATTTTTCTTCTGCGCACTCCCGTAAAAACGCCGATAATGGTCAAAATGTTGACCGTGGGTGTACACGGAAGAAGAGGAAGAAGCGCACTACGTGGCTGTGACACAATCAGTTCTTTACAGCACAGCACAACGAACACAATTAGGTGCAACAGGATTCCCACCACAGGATCACATTACACAATGCCTGCAGGCTCTGATACTTCAA
>JADBJO010000099.1:275000-277500 GCA_016801955.1 Conus betulinus | reverse complement strand
TTACTCTGTCTCCGGAGCGGGGGGGCGGGTGGAGGGGGCTCGATCGCTGGGGGCGGGGGGCAAATCCCTCGTCGGGGGGGGTCGTGTGTTCTCGGGCTGTAATCGGCAGGATCTCTCAAATCCCGCTCTCCCCTCTCACTCCCTCACCCCTCTCTAACCTCTCGGCTGTGGGTCGGGGGGGGGGGGGGGCGGGGGGTCTCAACGGGCTCTCTCCTCTACCCTCTCTTCTCAAATCTCCCCCTCCGTCCTCTCCCGAAAACTCAAGACCTCGGTGTTTCTCCTACGTCTAGTGCCACCCCCCCTCTCCGTCATGCTCCGTGGGGGGGGGAAGAGGGTGCCCTGAGTCCCCAAAATGTCGGGGTGCTGGGGGTGGGTTCGGGGGGGGTGGGGGGCCCCCCCTCGTCCTCCCTCCATACGTTCCTCGAGCGTCAGCCGTTCGCACGTGTAATGTGTGTAAGCATGTTGTGTTTGTGTGTATCTGTTAGCATTCGGCCATGTGTGTGTGTGTGTGTGTGTGTGTGTGTGTGTGTGTGTGTGTGTGTGTGTGTGTGTGTGTGTGTGTGGTGTGGTGTGTGTGTGTGTTTACGCGCGTGCGTGCGTGCGTGCGTGCGTACGTATGTGTGTTGTGTCTGTGTCTGCGTCTGTGTCTGTCTGTATCTGTGTCTGTGTCTGTGTGTCCGTGCGTGTGAAAAGGGAGGGAGTGAGACAGACAGACAGACAGACACACACACAGACACAGACAGACACAGAGACCGAGAGACAGGGAGAGACAGAGGGAGAGTGTATCTGTGTGTTTGTATGTGTGCGTGCGCGCTTCTGTGTGTGTGTGTGTGTGTGTGTGTGTGTGTGTGTGTGTGTGTGGTGTGTGGTGTGTGTGTGTGTGTGTGTGTGAGTGTGTGTGTGTGTGTGTGTGTGTGTGTGTGTGTGTGTGTGGTGTGTGTGTGTGTGTGTGTGGTGTAACCAAAATCTCTCTCTCTCTCTCTCCTCTCTCTCTCTCTCCTGGGACTCTCTCTCTCTCTCTCTCTCTCTCTTTTCAGCTAGTCTGATTCGTGTGTGTGTGTGTGTGTGTGTGTGTGTGGTGTGTGTGTGTGTGTGTGTGTGTGTGTGTGTGTGTGTGTGTGTGCATGCGTGCGTGTGTGTGCGTGCGTGCGTGAAAGAGAGGTGGGGGAAGCGTGGGGGGGGGGACGGGAGAACGGCGGATAAGCGTGCGTGTTCGAGCGACTCTGTTCCGGTTTTGGGGTTGGTTGTGTATGTGTAATCATTCTGACAGCATTTTCCATTTGAACGAGGTGGCTGATTCGCCTGATTGTAGCTGTGACGATGGAGTCTTTCTCTCTGTCTGCATTACCCAGTCCTCTTTCTACCTGCATTGCCTCGTCATCCTCTCTATCTGCATCACCCAGTCCTTCTCTCTATCTGCATCACCAGTCCTTCTCTCTATCTGCATCACCCAGTCCTTCTCTCTATCTGCATCACCCAGTCCTTCTGTCTGTCTGCATCACCCAGTCCTTCTCTCTCTATCTGCATCACCAGTCCTTCTCTCTATCTGATCACCCAGTCCTTCTCTCTATCTGCATCACCAGTCCTTCTCTCTATCTGCATTACCCAGTCCTTCTTTCTATCTGCATCACCCAGTCTTTCTCTCTATCTGCATCACCCAGTCCTTCTCTCTCTCTGTCTGCATCACCCAGTCATGTCTATCTGAATATTACCGCATCAAACGCAAACATGTCTGCCCCCCCCCCCTCCCCTCCCTCCCTCCCTTCCCCCATCCATTGCCGCCTACCCTCCCCCACTCCTCTCTCTCTCTCTCCCTCCCCTTCCCTCCCTCTCTCTCTCTCTCTCTCTCTCTCTCTCTCTTAGTTTGTTTTCGTTAGGTATACTTGTGCAAGAATGTTGTATTTGTGCATATTCGTAAGCGTCCGTTATATGTGTGTGTGTGTGTGTGTGTGTGTGTGTGTGTGTGTGGTGTGTGTGTGTGTGTGTGTGTGTGTGCGTTCGTGCGTGCGTGCGTGTGTCTGTGTGTGTGTGTGAGAGAGAGAGAGAGAGAGAGAGAGAGAGAGAGAGGAAGTGTTTATGTGAGAGAGAAAAAGAAAGCGAGAGAAAGAGAAAGAATGAGTGTGTGTGTGTGTGTGTGTGCGTGCGTGCGCGCGTGCGTGCGTGCGTGCGTGCGTGTGTGTGTGTGTGAGCGCGCGCGCGCGCACGCGCGTGTGCATGTCTGAACGTGCGCGAGCTCGCTCTTGTGTGTGTGTGTGTGTGTGTGTGTGTGTGTGTGTGTGTGTGTGTGTGTGTGTGTGTGTGTGTGTGTGTGTGTGTGCGTAAGGTAAGGTAATGTTGCTTATAGCCCAGCCGACCGCAAAGGGCCACATCAGGGCTGTGTGTGTGTGTGCATGTACGTGTACGTGCACGCACATACGCACATATGTGTCTGCCTGTTTGAGCGTGCACGCGTCAGCTTTTGAGTCACTTGCAATGTCAGCTGATTCAAAATTATTTCAGA
>JADBJO010000099.1:235000-262500 GCA_016801955.1 Conus betulinus | reverse complement strand
AAAAAAAATGTTCTGCTTTGAAATCATCTATCGTCTGTGATTACTTCTATATTCTTCTCCTTCTTCTCTCTTCTTCTTCTTGTTTCTTCTTCTTCTTCTTCTTCTTCTTCTTCTTCTTCTTCTTCTCCTTCTTCTTCTTCTTCTTCGTTTTCTTCTTTTGTTTCCAATGCGAGGGCAAAAAGTTCTGCCAGTTCTCTTGATATCATTTGAAAGTATAGTTGCCAAACTGTTTTTAGTTATGAACGCCAGAGATTGATTGCAGTTTACAACAGTTCTGTTGGATATCCTTGTAGACTTCACAATGAAGTAAACCAACGGACTTCGTCTTCCATCCAGTTGTCACAAGATAATAGACAAACATTGTCTTTCTGATTTTTAGGGGCATTCAAAAACCACCTTTTACAAAGTTTTATGCTGCTTCGGTTATCATAGACGAAATTTTGTCACGTTATTTCTGTGTCAATGATTTGTGACACGCGATAGGTATTTCTCCGTTCAAAACGTATCTTTAAAAGAGGGATATCGTCTATATTTATCATTTTTTCTGGAGAGAGAGAGAGAGAGAGAGAGAGAGAGAGAGAGAGAGAGAGAGAGAGAGAGAGAGAGAGAGTTTATGTCGACCACCTAGTAAAGGTGACCTCCATCTAAAGGTTCACTATTTCTAAGAATCCAGGAGATTACAGACTCCTGTGCCGACTTTGATGACAGCAGTGTTGAGGAGTGTTTGACGTTGTGCAGGACCGTGCCAACGCACGCACGCTGCACGAGGATGAAGGCCTCAAGTTCTACGAGTGCTACGTCAACACGCCCCTGGACGTTTGCGAGACCCGTGATGTCAAGGGCCTGTACAAGAGGGCCCGTGAGGGAAGATCAAGGGTGAGGTTCTGCACGTCATTGCACCTGGAGGACAGTGGGATGGGAGGATTGGGTGGATGTTGAGCTTACTGCACCTGGGGGACAGTGGGATTGGAAGGGTGGAGTGGATGTTGAGCGCACCGCACCTCGGAGACAATCGAATGGGAGGATTGGGTGGATGTTCAGCTTACAGCACCTGGGGGATAGTGGAGTGGGGAGGGTGGGGTAGAGATGTTCAGCTTACAGCACCTGGGGGACAGTGGAGTGGGTGGGGGGGATGGGGTAGAAGCTGAGCTTACAGCACCTGGGGTACAGTGGGGGGTGGGGGGTGGGGGCAGGATGGGGTGGATGTTCAGCTTACAGCACCTGGGGGACAGTGGAGTGGGAAGAATGGGGTGGATGTTGAGTTTACAGCACCTGGGGTACAGTGGAGTGGGGAAGAATGGGGTGGATGTTGAGTTTACAGCACCTGGGGTACAGTGGAGTGGGAAGAATGGGGTGCATGTTGAGTTTACAGCACCTGGGGTACAGTGGAGTGGGAAGAATGGGGTGGATGTTGAGTTTACAGCACCTGGGGTACAGTGGAGTGGGAAGAATGGGGTGGATGTGAGTTTACAGCACCTGGGGTACAGTGGAGTGGGAAGAATGGGGTGGATGTTGAGTTTACAGCACCTGGGGTACAGTGGAGTGGGAAGAATGGGGTGCATGTTGAGTTTACAGCACCTGGGTACAGTGGAGTGGGAAGAATGGGGTGGATGTTGAGTTTACAGCACCTGGGGTACAGTGGAGTGGGGAGAATGGGGTGGATGTTGAGCTTATAGCACCTGGGGTACAGTGGAGTGAGGGGGAGGATGAGGTGGATGTTGAGCTGACAGCACCTGGGGGACAGTGGAGGGGGGGGGAGGGGGGGGGTAGATATGAGCTGACAGCACCTGAGGGACAGTGGAGTGGGGGGGGGAGGGGGGAAGATATTGAGCTGACAGCACCTGGGGGACAGTGGGATGGGGAGGGTGGAATGGAGCTGACAGCACCTGGGGGACAGTGGGATGGGGGGGAGGGTGGAGTGGATTTGAACTTATGTACCTGAGGCACAGTGGAAGGGGGGGGGGGGATTGGATGGATGTTCACTTACTGCACCTGGGGCACAGTGGAAAATGGTTGGTTTAGTCATCGCCATCTCAATGACTTGCTAGGGGTATGTGTGTGTGTGTGTGTGTGTGTGTGTGTGTGTGTGGGTGTGCGTGTGTGTGCGTGTATGTGTGTGCGTGTGTGTGTATGTGTGTGTGTGTGTGTGTGTGTGTGTGTGTGTGTGTGTGTGTGTGTGTGTGTGGAGAGAAAGAGAGAGAGAGAGAGAGAGAAATGGGATGCTGTCATATTTTACTGATACATGTGATAACCAATCATAACGTTTGTGCCCAGATTTTGTTACCTACACCGTGTTTTCATCTCGTCCTTTCTCATCTTTGTTATCCTTGCGGTTCGTTTGAAGATGAAAAGGGGGGGGGGGGGGGGGGGGGACAGAGAGTTGTCGGATGTTCTCATTGATTTATTGTCTGGCCACAAAGAAGCGATTTATTACGCATACACACTTTTTTAAAAATCAAGAACCAGATGCGTTCAAGTGCGCTGTGTGCGAGTACGCGAGCGCGGGCGTTTAAAAGTTATAAATGACATTCATTCTTTTTTTTTTTTTTTGCATCCATGGAACCTAATTTACATTCTCGTGTGTGTGTGTGTGTGTGTGTGGTGTGTGTGTGTGTGTGTGTGTGTGTGTGTGTGTGTGTGCATTCTTAAAGCAACGATGCACAATCACCTATTCAAGCAATAATAACAACATTATATTTCAATCATTTCTCGCATTAAAACACGGAATGAGAGAGAGAGAGAGAGAGAGTTCTAGCAATTTCTCACATAGCATACGGAATAAGAGAGAGAGAGAGACAGTAGTAGTAGAAGTGGAAGTAGTTGTAGCAGCAGCAGCAGCAGCAGCAGCAGTAGAAGTGGTAGTAGTAGTTATTTTCCCTTGATATTACTTTAGTAAGTCAGGATTTTCTAAGAACTGAAGTATCACCAGTCATTGTTCTTTATAAGTAACTTGTTCTCTGCTGTGAGACAGTCATAATAATACATTTCGCCAGAACTCGCACTCAGACACCAGAACGCTGGCATTTAAGTCTATCGTTCTTTACGCTTTCAACTGTGATTTAATGCTGTACAGTGTGGACTTTCTTTCTTTCTTTTCTTTTTTTTTTTTACTGATAATACTGATGTGTGGATTTCATATGTACAGTGAGCAGCCTTTTCAAATCCAATAACTTTTTTTTTCATGATCTCATCATTATTACCACTGTTCTCGACATTTCATCAAGTTATTGAAATCAAAAAACGAAAAATGGGTCAATGTCACTGACATCTGTGCGAAATCCTCTCCCTTAGCATTTCCTCCTCCCCTCCCCCTCCACTCTCTCTCTCTCTCTCTCTCTCTCTCTCTCTCTCTCTCTCTGTCTCTCTCTCATCACACACACACACACACACACACACACACACACACACACACACACACACACACACACACACACACACACACGCACGCACGCACGCACGCACGGACACCCGCACGCACACACACACACACACCACACACCACACACACACACACACACAACACACGCACGCACGCACACACACACACACACACACACACACACACACACACACACACACACACACACACACACACACACACACACGCACGCACACACGCATCACATCACATCACATCCTGTCTCAGTCAACCCCCACCTAGAATGTCATTTGAAAAAAAAAAAACTAGATACATTAACAAGTGAACTCCACGCCATGTGCAGCCTGATGAAACAATTAAGCGAGGAATGTGTACAGGTTCCACCTGGGGAGGAACAAACAAAACACCGTAACTGACGTATCCTCTTCGTATGACTATACACTGTAGTACACAGTCACTACCTCCACCAGCAAACACACACTCGCTGTATACACTGTAGTGCATACTCACTCTCTCCATCAGCAACACGCACTCGCTGTATACACTGTAGTACACACTCAGTAGTACACACTCACTATCTCCACCAGTAACACACACTCGCTGTATAAACTGTAGTACACACTCACTAGCTCCACCAGCAACACTCGCTGTATACACTGTCTACTAGCAAGTGTGTATACACTACACACTCACTCCTCCACCAGCAACACACACTCGCTGTATACACTGTAGTACACACTCACTCTCTCCACCAGCAACACACACTCGCTGTAAACACTGTAGTACACACTCACTCTCTCCACCAGCAACACACACTCGCTGTATACACTGTAGTACACACTCACTCTCTCTCCACCAGCAACACACACTCGCTGTATACACTGTAGTACACACTCACTCTCTCCACCACCAGCAACACACACTCGCTGTATACACTGTAGTACACACTCACTCTCTCTCCACAGCAACAACACACACTCGCTGTATACACTGTAGTACACACTCACTCTCTCCACCAGCAACACACACTCGCTGTATACACTGTAGTACACACTCACTCTCTCCACCAGCAACACACACTCGCTGTATACACTGTAGTACACACTCACTCTCTCCACCAGCAACACACACTCGCTGTATACACTGTAGTACACACTCACTGTCTCCACCAACAACACACACTCGCTGTATACACTGTAGTACACACTCACTGTCTCCAACAGCAGCACTCGCTGTATACACTGTAGTACACACTCACTATCTCTACCAGCAACACACACTCGCTGTATACACTGTAGTACACACTCACTCTCTCCACCAGCAACACTCGCTGTATACACTGTAGTACACACTCACTCTCCCCACCAGCAGCACTCGCTGTATACACTGTAGTACACACTCACTAGCTCCACCAGCAACACTCGCTGTATACACTGTAGTACACACTCACTCTCTCTCCACCAGCAACACTCGCTGTATACACTGTAGTACACACTCACTCTCTCCACCAGCAACACTCGCTGTATACACTGTAGTACACACTCACTAGCTCCACCAGCAGCACTCGCTGTATACACTGTGTACTAAAGTGTACACACTCACTGTCTCCACCAGCAACATTCGCTGTATACACTGTAGTACACACTCACTCTCTCCACCAGCAACATTCGCTGTATACACTGTAGTACACACTCACTGTCTCCACCAGCAACACACACTCGCTGTATACACTGTAGTACACACTCACTCTCTCTCCACCAGCAACATACACTCGCTGTATACACTGTAGTACACACCACACTCTCTCCACCAGCAACACACACTCGCTGTATACACTGTAGTACACACTCACTCTCTCTCCACCAGCAACACACATCGCTGTATACACTGTAGTTCACACTCACTCTCTCCACCACAACAACACACACTCGCTGTATACACTGTAGTACACACACTCACTCTCTCCACCAGCAACACACACTCGCTGTATACACTGTAGTACACACTCACTCTCTCCACCAGCACACACACACTCGCTGTATACACTTTAGTACACACTCTGTCTCCAACAGCAGCACTCGCTGTATACACTGTAGTACACACACTCACTATCTCTACCAGCAACACTCGCTGCATACACTGTAGTACACACTCACTCTCTCCACCAGCAACACTCGCTGTATACACTGTAGTACACACTCACTCTCCCCACCAGCAGCACTCGCTGTATACACTGTAGTACACACTCACTAGCTCCACCAGCAACACTCGCTGTATACACTGTAGTACACACTCACTCTCTCCACCAGCAACACTCGCTGTATACACTGTAGTACACACTCACTCTCTCCACCACAGCACTCACTCGCTGTATACACTGTAGTACACACTCACTCTCCCGACCAGCAGCACTCGCTGTATACACTGTAGTACACACTCACTCTCTCCACCAGCAACACTCGCTGTATACACTGTAGTACACACTCACTAGCTCCACCAGCAACACTCGCTGTATACACTGTAGTACACACTCACTCTCTCCACCAGCAACACTCGCTGTATACACTGTAGTACACACACACTAGCTCCACCCAGCAGCACTCGCTGTATACACTGTGTACTAAAGTGTACTACACTCACTGTCTCCACAGCAACATTCGCTGTATACACTGTAGTACATGCTCACTATCTCCACAGGCAACATTCGCTGCATACACTGTAGTACACACTCACTGTCTCCACCAGCAACACACACTCGCTGTATACACTGTAGTACACACTCACTCTCTCTCCACCAGCAACATACACTCGCTGTATACACTGTAGTACACACACCCACTCTCTCCACCAGCAATACACACTCGCTTTATACACTGTAGTACACACTCACTCTCTCTCCACCAGCAACACACATTCGCTGTATACACTGTAGTTCACACTCACTCTCTCCACCAGCAACACACACTCGCTGTATACACTGTGGTACACACTCACTCTCTCCACCAGCAACACACACTCGCTGTATACACTGTAGTACACACTCACTCTCTCCACCAGCAACACACACTCGCTGTATACACTGTAGTACACACTCACTCTCTCCACCAGCAACACACACTCGCTGTATACACTGTAGTACACACTCACTCTCTCCACCAGCAACACTCGCTGTATCCACTGTAGTACACACTCACTCTCTCCACCAGCAACACTCGCTGTATACACTGTAGTACACACTCACTCTCTCCACCAGCAACACTCGCTGTATACACTGTCGTACACACTCACTCTCTCCACCAGCAACACACACTCGCTGTATACACTGTAGTACACACTCACTCTCTCCACCAGCAACACACACTCGCTGTAAACACTGTAGTACACACTCACTCTCTCCACCAGCAACACTCGCTGTATACACTGTAGTACACACTCACTCTCTCCACCAGCAACACACACTCGCTTTATACACTGTAGTACACACTCACTCTCTCCACCAGCAACACACACTCGCTGTATACACTCTAGTACACACTCACTCTCTCCACCAGCAACACACACTCGCTGTAAACACTGTAGTACACACTCACTGTCTCCACCAACAACACACACTCGCTGTATACACTGTAGTACACACTCACTAGCTCCACCAGCAACACTCGCTGTATACACTGTAGTACACACTCACTCTCTCCACCAGCAACACACACTGGCTGTATACACTGTAGTACACACTCACTGTCTCCACCAACAACACACACTCGCTGTATACACTTAAGTACACACTCTGTCTCCAACAGCAGCACTCGCTGTATACACTGTAGTACACACTCACTATCTCTACCAGCAACACTCGCTGCATACACTGTAGTACACACTCACTCTCTCCACCAGCAACACTCGCTGTATACACTGTAGTACACACTCACTCTCCCCACCAGCAGCACTCGCTGTATACACTGTAGTACACACTCACTAGCTCCACCAGCAACACTCGCTGTATACACTGTAGTACACACTCACTCTCTCCACCAGCAACACTCGCTGTATACACTGTAGTACACACTCACTCTCTCCACCAGCAACACTCGCTGTATACACTGTAGTACACACTCACTAGCTCCACCAGCAGCAGCACTCGCTGTATACACTGTGTACTAAAGTGTACTACACTCACTGTCTCCACAGCAACATTCGCTGTATACACTGTAGTACATGCTCACTATCTCCACAGGCAACATTCGCTGTATACACTGTAGTACACACTCACTGTCTCCACCAGCAACACACACTCGCTGTATACACTGTAGTACACACTCACTCTCTCTCCACCAGCAACATACACTCGCTGTATACACTGTAGTACACACCCACTCTCTCCCAGCAATACACACTCGCTTTATACACTGTAGTACACACTCACTCTCTCTCTCCACCAGCAACACACATTCGCTGTATACACTGTAGTTCACACTCACTCTCTCCACCAGCAACACACACTCGCTGTATATACACTGTGGTACACACTCACTCTCTCCACCAGCAACACACACTCGCTGTATACACTGTAGTACACACTCACTCTCTCCACCAGCAACACACACTCGCTGTATACACTGTAGTACACACTCACTCTCTCCACCAGCAACAACACACACTCGCTGTATACACTGTAGTACACACTCACTCTCTCCACCAGCAACACTCGCTGTATCCACTGTAGTACACACTCACTCTCTCCACCAGCAACACTCGCTGTATACACTGTAGTACACACACTCACTCTCTCCACCAGCAACACTCGCTGTATACACTGTCGTACACACTCACTCTCTCCACCAGCAACACACACTCGCTGTATACACTGTAGTACACACTCACTCTCTCCACCAGCAACACACACACTCGCGCTGTAAACACTGTAGTACACACACTCACTCTCTCCACCAGCAACACTCGCTGTATACACTGTAGTACACACACTCACTCTCTCCACCAGCAACACACACTCGCTGTATACACTGTAGTACACACTCACTCTCTCCACCAGCAACACACACACGCTGTATACACTCTAGTACACACTCACTCTCTCCACCAGCAACACACACTCGCTGTAAACACTGTAGTACACACTCACTCTTTCCACCAGCACACTGGCTGTATACACTGTAGTACACACTCACTGTCTCCACCAACAACACACACTCGCTGTATACACTTTAGTACACACTCTGTCTCCAACAGCAGCACTCGCTGTATACACTGTAGTACACACTCACTATCTCTACCAGCAACACTCGCTGCATACACTGTAGTACACACTCACTCTCTCCACCAGCAACACACTCGCTGTATACACTGTAGTACACACTCACTCTCCCCACAGCAGCACTCGCTGTATACACTGTAGTACACACTCACTAGCTCCACCAGCAACACACTCGCTGTATACACTGTAGTACACACTCACTCTCTCCACCAGCAACACTCGCTGTATACACTGTAGTACACACTCACTCTCTCCACCAGCAGCACTCGCTGTATACACTGTAGTACACACTCACTCTCCCGACCAGCAGCACTCGCTGTATACACTGTAGTACACACTCACTCTCTCTCCACCAGCAACACTCGCTGTATACACTGTAGTACACACTCACTAGCTCCACCAGCAACACTCGCTGTATACACTGTAGTACACACTCACTCTCTCCACCAGCAACACTCGCTGTATACACTGTAGTACACACTCACTAGCTCCACCAGCAGCACTCGCTGTATACACTGTAGTACACACTCACTCTCTCCACCAGCAACACTCGCTGTATACACTGTAGTACACACTCACTAGCTCCACCAGCAGCACTCGCTGTATACACTGTAGTACACACTCACTAGCTCCACCAGCAACACTCGCTGTATACACTGTAGTACACACTCACTCTCCCGACCAGCAGCACTCGCTGTATACACTGTAGTACACACTCACTCTCCCGATCAGCAGCACTCGCTGTATACACTGTAGTACACACTCACTAGCTCCACCAGCAACACCCGTGTCGCACGTGCCCTCCATGACCTCAATGCTGTGTGCAGGGTTCACCGGGGTGGACCAGGCCTACGAGCCCCCTCCCAAACCTGAGCTGGTGCTGAAGGCTGGGGAGCAGACTGTGGACGAAAACGTACATCTCAAACGGACTTCGGCGTCCAGTTAAACCCGACGTTCGAGATACACCGTGGTCTATTCGAAACGGACAGTTAGTATCCTCCAACCAGTCAACGCTCAGCATTGAGCCAACACCCATGGCACAAGAAAAAATGGCGTCGTCCAGCAAGGCAGTCAGACTGTCCGATTCGGAGACCAAACATTTGACTGAATCGTACCAAGGCCATGATGTACTTTGGAATGTCAACTGAAAAAAATTATAAGAATCTAAATATTCGAAAAAAGGCTTCGTATTCAATTGTACAGTCCTTTGAAGCGGCATGTGGGATCAAACTCGAAGGTTTTAAAACTATCGTGAAGCACTCCGTCCGTTCGACACTGACTGGTCGGACCGCACAGGTTCAAACGTTTCGTCTCAACTGTACGGACGAAAAGGAACAAAATCTGTGGAAAACGTTATGGGATATGACTACTGGCAAACGTTCTTGGAACAAAGTCTATGAAAAAAGTGTAGTGGGCGGAGCAAAACTCTGGGGGTGATTCCTGAGGCAAATTTTGAGAAACGTTCTTAGGATAAACTGTAGGAAATGTTCTCTGAACAAACTCTAAAGAAGGATGTTAGGACAAATGGGGAAAGTTCTTAGAACACACCCTAAGGAAAGTATTTGGGATACACTATGGGGAAAGTTCTTGAGACACACTGTGGGGAACGTTCTTGGGACACACTCTGGGGAAAGTTCTTGAAACACACTCTGGGGGAAGTTCTTGGGACACACTCTGGGGGAAAGTTCTAGAGACACACTGTGGGGAAAGTTCTTGGGACACACTCTGGGGAAAGTTCTTGAAACACACTCTGGGGAAAGTTCTTGAAACACACACTCTGGGGAAAGTTCTTGGGACACACTCTGGGGAAAGTTCTTGGGACACACTGCGGAAAAAATTCTCTTGAGACACACTCGGGGGAAGTGCTTACAACAAACTATGGGGAAAAGGTCTGGTGATTAAATTCAACGGAAAGTTTAGAGGTAAACGTAGGGGGAAATTCTTGCTACAAACTCTGGGGATAGCTTTCGGAATAAATTCTTGTGAACGTTTTTTTTGCGATAAACTCAGGGAATAGTTCTTGGAACAAACGCTGCGGAAAGTTCTTAGAATAAACTCAGTGGAACAAACTTGGAGGAAAATTCTTGGGGGCCCACTCCAGGGAATTGATGTTTCAGACAAAACTCTGAGATAAACGGTGGGCGACATTATTTGGATAAACTCTTAGGACCATTTTGGATTAACTCTTTCGGGATAGAGTTATTTGATCAGCGGTATTGCATTGATGGATTTACGGTAACATGACTCTTGGCATAAACCTAGCTGTCTGTAAATTTGAAAGAAAGCTTCCTGGAAGCTTCATACTACATGTCGGTGATATGTATTATCCATAAGTTGATTATCAGTATTAAAATCATTCATAAACAAGCTGTTGGCGTGTTTACGCTTTGCAAAATACGATTCATTTTATCAAGCTATGTCGGTTTAGCCATGTGTCCAATTCCCGGACATAAGTCGGCGAGTGAATGCACAGCTGAGACTCTGTGCCTGCTTGTGTGTGTGTGTGTGTGTGTGTGTGTGTGTGTGTGTGTGTGTGTGTGTGTGTGTGTGTGTGTGTGTGCGTGCTTGCGTACGTACATGCGTCCGTGCATGCGTGTGTGTGTGTGTGTGTATGTGTGTGTGTGCTTGCGTGCGTGCGTGCGTGCGTGAGTGCGTGCGTGCGTGCGTGTGTGTGTGTGTGTGTGTGTGTGTGTGTGTGTGTGTGTGTGTGTGTGTGCAGGGCGTGGTGCCACGTGGAGCGGTGAGCACAGTCCGGGAGCTGTTCGTTCCAGACTGCCGGAAGAAGGAAGCCAAAGCTGAGGCGGAGGCCCTGCCCTCTGTGAAAATCACCCGGGTAATGGATGAGTGGACTGCATTGGGTCGTGCAAGACCGCCTTGTATTGCGTCCTGTGGGGTTGGGTTTTGTTGTGTGGTGTTGTGGGTGTCTTGTACAACGTTATGCTGTATTGCCTTGTGATGCATTGAGTTGTGTCACATACTGTATTGTGTTGCAGTTTGTTACTTTGCGTTCGCATTGTGCTGCATTGCATTGAATAACACACTGTTGTAATGTGTTATGTTGTACCTTCTTGTGTTGTGTTGAATAACATTGTGTGGTGTTGCTTTGGTCTGTGTTCAATTGTATTGTACTGTATTTTGTTACACTGTACTGCATCGTATCTTGCGGCAGCGTACTGTTTCATTGCATCGTGTTAAACTTGTGTCGTAATGTGGTATGTGGTTCTCTCTTGCATTTTGTTTTCTTTGTTTTGGTCTTCTATTGCGTTTGTATTGTATCACATTGTCTTGAATTACATCGTGTTGCATCTTAGTATGCTGTATTGTAGGTTTTATTCTGTAAGGCTGCATTTTTATGTTTCACTGCATTGTGTTGTTTGGGTTAAACTGGGTTGTATGTAGTCCTTCACTGCATCCATTGTACCGTGCTGTATTTGCTTGCATTCACTGCGTTGCATTGCACTGGATTGAACCTTATTGTGTCATGCTGTATTGTGCTGCATCACATAACTTTGTCGTTACAATAGATTTCCCCTGGGGAAGTTACAACTGGTGTCCCCGTGTAGATTCCTTTGGGGTCACACTTGGGAAGGGAGGGAGAGAGGAGGAAGGGGGGGGAGGGGTGAGGGTGTTAAGGGGAGATGCAGAGTAGTATTAGGATGTAACATCTAACATTTCGTTAGTTTATTTTTTTTTACTCTGTGGGTATACTTACAGCTTTAAAATCATATCATAAGGTTTGGAGCATGGCAGTGATTTGTAAGACTGTGGTAGGTTGCCATGGCAGGCGCTCTGTGGGTTTACAGCATTTCAAACAGTTCTTTAGGTTTCTGGCATGTATAGCTCCATGCTGAAATCTAGGGCTTTAAACCTGGGATATTGTTTTTTAATGTCGTAAGCCTACGTTACTGAACGCTTTTTCAACCTACAAAGCACTCAGCCTTGGAAGCCTGCGGCAGCCTTGCTATCCATACAGGGCAGAAACCTAAAGAACTGTTTGAAATGCTGTAACCCCACAGAGCGTCTGCCATGGCAACCTACCACAGTCTTACAAAATCATTGTCATGCTCCAAACCTTATGATCTAATTTTAAAGCTGTAAGTATACCCACAGATTCAAAAAAAAAAACATAAACACAAACGAAATATTAGATGTTACTTCCTGATCCTACTCCGCCTGTCCCCAGGAAGGAAAAGATTGTATCGCTAATCGACAACATGAGAGTTATCTCGCTTTTGACACAGTTTAGCCATAGGAAACATGGCAGCTTGGACAAGCGGTGCGCTTTTTTTTTACAAACTTTAGCGAAGCGCTGTGGCGTGGCAAATGGTCCGTGGTGCGGGCTGACAGCCTAGTGATGGTGTGTGGTGACTGTGTGTACAGCTGGACCTGCAGTGGACCCAGGTGCTGGCCGAGGGATGGGCCACGCCACTGTCCGGCTTCATGAGGGAGAGAGAGTACCTGCAGTCCCAGCACTTCGGCTGTCTGCTGGATGGTGCGTGTGTGTGTGTGTGTGTGTGTGTGTGTGTGTGTGTGTGTGTGTGTGTGTGTGTGTGTGTGTGTGAGCGCGTGCACCTAGGTGAAAAGGGAGTGGAATGTGTGTGTTTGAGTGCAAGTGTGCGTGTGTGCGCGCACATGTGCGTTCTCTCTCTCTCTCTCTCTCTCTTCTCTCTCTCTCTCTCTCTCTCTCTCTCTCTCTCTCTCTCTCTCTCTCTCTCTCTCGATGTTTGCATGTGAAAGGTGAGGTGGGGGAGGGGGTGGAGGTGATAGTCTATGACCCATGCAGGTGCCGGCCTAGCTATATTCTGTTTGAGGACCACCGTGCATTGCTTGGTGTGGGAGCAATGATACTGAAGATGCGCAGAGGATGAGTCTGCACTTGTGAACGGAAAGAGTCACTGATTGCATGGAAAGTCAGAGAGAGAGGGGGGAAAAACGGGAAGAGGGACGAGAGAAGAGTGGGACCGGGGGATAAATGAAGGATGAAGTGAATAAAGAACGAATAAAAAGAAGAGAAAGGAGGACAAAAAGAAGCGTTTCAAAAAAAAAAAAAAAGGGGGGGGGGGGGGGGGGGGGGAGGCGGGGGCAAATTGAAAAATGACCTAATGACCTTCAATATCGCCTTTTTCCCTTTTTGTATCCTCTTCACTCCTACACACTTTCCTTCCTCTCCCATTATCCTCCTCCCTCCCCCCCCCCCCCCCCCCCCCCCCCGCCCCCTACCCCCATATCCTGCCAGTACACATATTCTATTTCCTCTTCCCTTCACTTTTCTCCCCTCTGTGCATGAAGAGAAGGTGACTCTCACACACTTATTAAGATAAACTTCCGGGGTCATGAATTTCAGGGGGAGTGAGCAACCAGTCGATCCCCATCGTGCTGCCCATCAAGACAGAGGACAAGGAACGGCTGGACGACTGCAAGGCCTTCACCCTCAAGTTCGGCGACAAGAACATCGCCATCCTGCGCAATCCCGAGTTCTTCGCGCACAACAAGGAGGAGCGATGCAGCCGCCAGTTCGGCACGAGCAACACGGGCCATCCCTACATCAAGGTAAAGTTCGCTGTGGCCTGATGGTAGAGCTTGACTGATGCCGTGGTTTCTTCTTTGTATTGCGCGTGACAATAAAGGCAGGTGGTTTGTCTTTGATATCATCTGCGTGCCCACTGCAAGGGGAAGAAAATCGTCACTGATGTTTGGGCAGTTAAAGACTTCATCCCTCCCTCTCCACCTTCCCCGCCCCACTTTCTCTCATGGACTAGATTATCCGTCTCAAGCTGTGATGATGCTGATTATGCATGGGCAATCAAAGATTTTACCCCGTACTCGCTCAACCTTTCTTTTTTTCTCATGAACGAACTTACTTTATGCGAAGACAGTCTAGAATTTCCCTCTTTCTCTTTCTATGATGTTAAACTTGGGCTGCCAAAGATCTCCCCACCCCCTCTCTCCTCATGGAAGAACTTATCCGACTTGGTAATAATGCTGCTGACTGTGGTTAGGCGGTCAAGGATCTTCCCCCTTCTCCCCTCTTCCCGTCACTAATGAAGTAGTCCGTCTCAGTTATAATAATGCTGATTTAGAATCTTTTCGGACCGACAGTGTTGGAGAACGGAGAGTGGAAGAGTTGTCTGAGAGACTGAATTGAATATGAACTCTACAGTAGGAAGTGTTCGCCTATAGTTAGTCTCCAGACTAGAATCTGTTGAAAATGGATGTGAAAGAAGACTCTAAGAGCAATGAGTTCATGTGTATCCCATACTGCACGTGATGGATTTTGACCCATTGTGGATTTTAGATGTTTTCCTTCTCCTCTCTATGATCATTGAAAGATAGAATGATGAGCGGATGATGCACCTTTTGATGCAGATGTTCCTTTCTTTTGAGAGAGAGAGAGAGAGAGAGAGAGAGAGAGAGAGAGAGAGAGAGAGAGAGAGAGAGAGAGAGGAAATGAAATTGAACCTCTTGCTCTGGGTGATCTTTAAGAGAGAGGGAGAGAGAGGGAGAGAGATGTGAGTGGAAGGTGCCCTTCTTGTTGCAGATGATCTTTGAGAGCGGGGACTGGCTGGTGGGCGGGGACCTGGAGGTGCTGGACCGCATCAAGTGGGACGATGGCCTGGACCAGTACCGCCTGACTCCCAAGGAACTGCGTGCCAAGTTCAAAGAGATTGGGGTGAGCTGTTCAACGCCGTCTGTACGCTGCTAGGATCGCTTGCTTTTTTTCTTTTTTTTTTTTTTTTTTGACTGGTTTACTGGTTACAGTTAGGTGGCTGGTTGTCGGCCTGTGTAGTTTGCTGACTGATTCAGTGACTGATTGTCCGTCGGGTGCTTGTCCGGCCTGTTGATTAATTGATTGACTGACTGCTTGGTCGGATGGTTGGTTAGTCTGTACGTTGCGTATCCTGAATGGGCGTGGATGTGTATGTGCGTGCGCGCGTATGTGTGCGTGCATGCGTGTGTTTATGAGAGTGAATGCATGTGTGTACGAGTGCTCGAGTATGAGTGTGTGTGTGTGTGTGTGTGTGTGTGTGTGTGTGTGTGTGTGTGTGTGTGTGTAAGTCTGTGCGTGAGTGTGCAAGTTTGAGTGTATGTGTGAGGGTATGGGTGTGTTCGTATTGAGATGCGTGTATTTGTGTACTTATGTAAGTGCGTACTTTTGTGTGTGTGCGCGCGGGCACGCGCGTCCGTATGTGTATGTGTATGTGCGTGAGTACGCACGCGCGCATGTGTGTGCGCTTGTGTGTGTATGTGTATGTGTGCGCGCGTATTTTGTGTGTTAATTATGCTTCTTTTGCTTTGAATGAAAAACGTTGGTATTCTGTTCATAATGTTTTCTTAAATATCAGTACAACTTTGAGTTAATCTGACAATAAATTGGTTTCAGTCAGTCAGTCAGTATGTCTGTCTGTGTTTGTGTGTGTGTGTGTGTGTGTGTGTTTGTGTGTGTATGTGTGTGTGTGTATGTGTGTGTGCGTGTGTGTGTGTGTGTGTGTGTGTGTGTGTGTGTGTGTGTGTGTGTGTGTGTGTGTGAAAAAAAAGGAGCAGTGATGCCGTGTATCGATCAATCATTCGTGTTTCGTGACATGTGTGCAAGTTCGTTTAAACACCTGCTGTCGTTCGTCATTATTTGTGTTTTTCCCCCCTTCTTTTATTTTTCCGCTCCTTCTCTCAATCTTCCCCACTGCCTCCTATCCCTCTTGTATCCTGAGTCTAGACAAAGCATAGCGGAACAGTGTATTGTCTTCAGTGTGTGTGTGTGTGTGTGTGTGTGTGTGTGTGTGTGTGTGTGTGTGTGTGTGTGTGTGCGTGCGTGCGTGCGTGTGTGTGTGTGTGTGTGTGTGTGTGTGTGTGTGTGTGTGTGTGTGTGTTGTTCGCAAACTGACGGAGAACAATGGGGCTGATTTTCATCATTACACAAGTGTCTGAGATGAGATGCCCCACTTATACAGGGTATGGCTTAAGAATGCTAGGATATGAGTCCCTTGATCTGATTTTTTTTTTCTCTCCCCTGTTATCCTGATCGCCGCCACTCATGTTCTAATTCTGACCATGGGTGAGTCATTTAGAACCTTCACCGTACCATGCAGATGCTAAGTCCACCACAAGTTCACCTAGATGAACCTCAGTCACTGTTTTTTCATTTCATTTCCACCCTATGGTACGACTTTCTTCATGAAGCTCTTCCCATCCACCCTCCTTGCAATAAATAAATAAACACACAAACAAATAAATGAATAAAAAAAAAAAATAGACAAATAAAAAGAAAAAGATAGATAAAAAATAAGCCGACAATGGAATCGCCACCGTGTCAGCCCCCCGTCCTGGCATGTGAAGATGTGTGTTGCAGGCGGACGCGGTGTTCGCTTTCCAGCTGCGGAACCCTGTGCACAACGGCCACGCCCTGCTCATGACCGACACCCCGCCGTCGGCTGCTGGAGCGGGGCTACAAGAACCCGGTGCTGCTGCTGCATCCCCTGGGTGGGTGAGGGCTGGATCAGTGTGCAGGCGTTAGGGAAGGGGGGGGGGTGGAGGGGTCGGGGGGGGGGGGTGCGGGCGGGGAGTGGGCGAGAGGTTCGGGCCCGGTGGGGGGGGGGGAACAGCATGAACATTGTCAACTTCGCTGCCAGTTTGGACACGTTGTCGTCCTGGTGGCACCGGTGGCGGCGGGTCTCTTCTCCCTTCCACTCTCCTCTGTCTGTTCGTTATCTTCGTTGGTTGTGGATGCTGCCTTTCTGGGTGGGTGAAGAAGACACGTCGTCAGCTGTGCTCGGATTTTATAGTTAGCAATAACAACAAAAACAACAACAACAACAAAAGACGACGCAATGTGATTCAGTGTAATGACGTTCTATGCAACGTGACACACGCCGTGGTTGACAGTGTGCTGTGCTGTGCTGTGCTGTGCTGTGCTGTGCTGTGCTGTGTTGTGCTGTACTGTGCTGTGCTGTGCTGTGCTGAGCCGTGTTATGTTGTGCTGTGTTGTGTTATGTTGTGCTCCTATTGTGTTGTGTTGTGTTGTGTTGTGTTGTTTTCTGTTGTGCTGTATTTTGTGGTCCAAATATGTCGCACGTGACCTCCTTGGCTACAGTCGAATCTTTGTATTGTTTTGTTTGTTTGGTGTGTGTGTGTGTGTGTGTGTGTGTGTGTGTGTGTGTGTGTGTGTGTGTGTGTGCTTGTTTGTTGTTCTTTGTTCGTTGTTTCTTTTCACAATTTAACGGAGACTGCTTTCTCAAAATTTCAACAACTTAACAGAGTCCAAAAAAGAACCCATCCCTTCTTTTCTCCTTCCCCCTCTTCTCTCGTATCTCTCTCCTCCTCCGCTCTCTCTCCTCCTTAACAGAGTCTTCTCAAAATCTCTCTCTCCACCCATCCTCTTCTTTCTCCTTCCCCCCCAACACTTTCCCATCTTCTCTCTCTCTCCGTCCTCTCTCTCCCTCTCTCTCCTCTCTTCTCTCTCTCTCTCTCTCTCTCATTCTCACCTGTGTCCCTCTCTCTCCCCTCCTCTCCCTTCTGTCGTTCTGATTTCCCCTCTCTCTCCGTGTCTCTCTTCGTCATTCCTCTCTCTCATTCTCTCTCTCTCTCCCCCCCTCTCTCTCGTCCCCCGCCCTCTCATCAGCTCTCTCTCTCCCTCATTCTCTCTCTCCCTCTCTCTCTCTCTCTCTCTCTCTCTCTCCTCTCTCTCTCTCTATTCTCTCCACCTCCTCTCTCCGTCCGCGCCTCTCTCTCTCTCTCTCCTCTCTGTCCTGCCCAAAACCATTTCACCTCTCTCTCTCTCTCTGTCTTGCCAACATATAATAATAAGACCGAAGCATTAATTTAGAAGTCAATCCTATGTGTACGTTGTCAATTGATTCCGACTTGAATAACAGGACCACAGATGTAGATGACTGTTTTAGATGATGAAGGAGATTTGTAGTGCTGTGTATGAACCCAATCAATGCAACGCTGGCTGCAGAACAGATGGCCTATCGATCATGACATCTAGGAATCCACCACAGGTTGTGGTGTCGGTGGCCGGCTGTTTATATACGTGATAAAGGTCTCACACGTACGCGCGCGCTCATGCGTCCTTGCACACACACACACAAACACACGCACGCACGCACACACGCACGCACACACGCACGCACGCACACACACACGCACGCACGCATGCACGCACGCACACAAAAACACTGAGGAGAGAGAGAGAGAGAGAGAGCGACAGACAGACAGACAGACGCGTGCGCGCGCGCACGCACGCGCACACACACACACACACACACACACACACACACACACACACACACACACACACACACACACACACACACACACACACACACACACACACGCACACACGCACACACACACACACATACACAAATATCTGTAGATGACCACAGAGGTTGAGGGAATCCAGTTTTACACACTAGCCAGCTATCATGGAGCAGTGGTCAGCTTCAATGACGATAGGCTGTGAGTTCGGTTCCGGTCAGGAGCATACCTTGTTTTAGGGGAATGGGGGGGGGGGGGGTGTTGAAGTGTAGGCGGGAGTATTCTATTTATTAGCTTCCCCAGAGGAATTCTGTCTTCACTGGCGTTTGTTCGTTCGTTTGTTTGTTTGTTTGCATGCCCAATATCAAGAAGTTAACGCTGAAATGATTAGATTGTGTTTGAAGAGAGTTGGTGAAAGGATGGAATAGTGCCATTGAATTTTGGCCCGGATCCGTGATACGGATCTGGACAAAAAGATCAAAGATCCGTTGAGCGAGGAACTTATTCAAAGCAAAAACGAACAAGCAGAACAAAAGAACAACAAAAATAAAACAAAACAAAAGAACAACAAAAAATAAAACAAAACGAAACAAAAACCGTCACTTAACATTAGTGGTATAAACCAAGCGAAGTAATTCTGGGAATCAGTATCACTGAGGTAATATTAAGGGTCAGATTTAGCTCCCTTCCTTCTTTCTTTTCTTCATCCATTGTTTGGACAGGTAAGTATGAGAAAAAGTGTATTTTGCAGAAAGTGAAGGCTGGAAGGTGTAACACTGGAAACAATGTGACACACCGGTGATCACGGAAGAACGTCAGTGAATGACTCGTGTGTGTGTGTCCGTGCGTGCGTGCGTGCGTGTATGCGTGCGCGCGAGCGCAAGCGCGCGTGTGTGTGTGTGTGTGTGTGTGTGTGTGTGTGTGTGTGTGTGTGTGTGTGTTTTTCCAGGCGGTTGGACCAAGAACGACGACGTACCACTGCCCGTGCGGATGAAGCAGCACTCCGCCATTCTGGAGGAGAAGGTTCTGGATCCCAAGACCACCGTCATCGCCATTTTCCCCTCCCCCATGATGTACGCCGGACCCACGGAAGTACGTGAAGGCCACCTTGCCTACAACTTGTACTTGCCTGCTGGCTTGCCTGTTGTTGACTTGCTTTGCGGAATCCTTCCGCCCCTCTTCCTACACATACCTTCCCGCTCCCCCCCCCACCCCTCTCTCCTCTCTCTCTCTCTCCGTCTCTCTCTCTCTCTCTCTCTCTCTCTCTCTCTCTCTCTTTTCTTTCCTCTGAAGCGAGTTTTTCTGCCTTGAGACAGCGTAAAACGGTATATATGCTTAGAAATGCCTTTGTATGAACATAAATGTGGCCATTCAAGCTTCAGATCTATAGGCCTTCATGCTCTGCTCTTGAGTTTCAATATCCCCTTTAAGTTCACACTTACGGTGGGCTCGTAGTCGACTTCTTCATTGCCAACAAGTCCGTAAGGCCTGCCGCTGAATGGACGTGGTTGCTAATTCCATCCAGTGAAAGGGAGAAGGGGATCGCTCGCTCACGCTGGCTCCGCAGCAAAGCAGTTGTTGTCTTCAGTAAGGAGGCAAGTAGGAGGACATCACACGTACTTCAGGTCAGCGCAAACACCACTGAAAACCCGCACCACTGTGACGCAGCAGCAGTGCAGCATCTCCTCTTGGGGGTTGGTCCATGGCGACCTGATATTGATCGCTCCTTTTTGGACTGCTGATCCTGGGATTCCGACGAGACGAAATGGGTGTGGCTGAGTACGAAGAGCTACAGTGACATGCATGAGGGCAACATCGCTTAGAGGGTACAGAGGGAGCAAGCTTGTTTATTGTTTACTGCATCATTTCATTTTTTTTTTTTTTTCGTTTCAGTCAAATTGAGGTTACCTGTATTTGTTTCTGTTCTTTCATATACCTGTCTGACTACATTCAAGACCGAAAAGGCTGTGCCAGTCTTGAATAAATGTCAATCTGTATTTGTTCATTTCTCCTGTTGTTGCTGCTTTATAGATGTGTCCGGTACAGGGTATATAGTCAAGCTTCGAATATCCTTTTTTTTCGGGATGTTCCCTTGTTTGTTCTGTGTGATCTGTGCTGTCATATCTGCTAGGCGATTCGGTGTCGTAAGCAGCATTTCTTTAGAATTATAGGCGTGTATTTGTTTTTCTTGTAGGAGCAAGAGTTACCCTACTTGTTTTTTGTTTATTTGTTTACTGTTCCCTGCCTCTTTTCGTATTTACTCTTATTGTCATCATCATCATCGTCATCATTATCATTATTATTACTATTATTATTATCATCTTTATCATCATCATCATTATCGTGATGCTTATCATTACTGTTATCAATTGTTGTTGTTAGCATTCTTATTGTTGGCTGTTGTTATCACAACGATGATGATGTTGGTGATGATGATGATGATGATGATGATGATGATGATGATGATGATGATGATGATGATGATGACGACGATGATGATGATGACGACGATGATGATGATGATGATGATGATGATGATGATGACCTGCCGGCAGGTCCAATGGCACGCCAAAGCCCGCATGGCCACTGGAGCCAACTTCTACATCGTGGGTCGTGACCCTGCTGGCATGCCCCACCCTGACGGCACCCGGGACCTCTCTTCGACCACTCCCACGGGGCCAAGGTACGCCCCCAGCCCCCCCCCCCCCCCCCCCCCCCCCCCCCCCCCCCCCCCCCTCCCGCCCTCACCCAGACGGAAGGGGAGGGAAGGAGGAAATATGACAACTTTCTCTCCTACTACCCCCCGCCTCTCTCTCTCTCTCTCTCTCTTCTCTTTTCGCCCCCCCTCCCCTCTTCCTACTCTACAGGGAGGGTTTTTTTTTCCCCAGAATAACCCCTTTTGAGTTCCAGAAGACATCTGTAATCTAAGTGCAGTTGTGGATCATTTGATCCAGGATAAGTAGAGAAAGAGGGAGGGAGTGCTCATATCTGTAGAGGTATATTTTTTTCACCCAGTTTTTTATGAATGGGATACAAGAAGTGGGGTGGGGGAGGCGCGGTCAGCTCTCTCATTAAACAGTTGGTGAGGATGGGAATAACGAAAGAAGAAAAAAAGAGAGAGGGGGGGGGAGGGGCAGACTTCATTCTCATTCACCAGTTGTTGAGAAAAATAACGCGGAGGGAGGAAGGAGTGCGGGAGAGAAAGGGGGCGGCGTGTGTGGTGGGCGGGGGGGGGTAGGAGAGAAGGCAGGGCGCAAGAAGGGAATTACGGGTCAGTAGTCAACATTCCCCGCATTGTCTACAGGAACTGCTGCTGGTCTGGTCCTTTTCTTCTTCCCTTTCTTCTTCTTTTCTTCTTCTTCTTCTTCTTCTTCTTCATCTTCTTCTTCTTCTTCTTCTTCTTCTTCAGGATCTTTTCTCTCTTCTTTGCAGGACGAAGAGCGGGTGTAGGGAAGGGTTTGTTATTGTTGTTGTTTTGGTCTTCTTTTCTTTTTCTCTTTACTTTTTTTCTTCCACAATGTGCTCTTTAAGACACTTTAAGACTGTCTTTCAAACTTTGACTTGGGGGGTTGGGGCGGCGATGGTGTGTGTGAATGTGTGTGTGTGTGTGTGTGTGTGTGTGTGTGTGTGTGTGTGTGTGTGTGTGCGTGCGTGCGTGCGTGCGTGCGTGCGTGTGTGTTACAGGTGCTGACCATGGCCCCGGGGCTGACCCAGCTGGAGATCGTGCCGTTCCGCGTGGCGGCCTACAACCTGAAGAAGAAGGCCATGGACTTCTTCAGCCCCGAGCGCAAGGACGACTTCCTCTTCATCTCCGGCACCAAGATGCGCAAGATGGCCCGCGAGGGAACCACGCCACCAGACGGCTTCATGGCGCCCAAAGCCTGGGACGTCATGGTGTCCTACTACCAGTCCCTCTAAGGCAGAATCTCTCCATCGTCGCCTCCCCCTCCCCACTCCCCGAGGACCTGGCCCGGACTGTCGTGGTGGCTAGTAACCAGTTCCTTCACTGGCTCGTTCCAACTTTCCCTCCCCCTCCTCCACCGAAGTCTTTGCCATCGTGATGGCTAATTACTAGTCCCTGTCTAAATCCTAGGCAATCAGAATCCCTGTCTAAATCCTAGGCAATCAGCCAGCCCCCCCCCCCCCCCCCCCCTACTCCCACCTTCCTCCTCCCGCAGTCCTAGGCTGTCAAGGTTGCTTTAGTCCCGCTCATTCCTGTCCCTTCCCTCCTGGGGCTTGTATGTGTGTTGGGGAGGACAGATTCTGTGGTGCTGTCTTTGGGATGCTCTTCTTTCTGTTTTAAGCTTTTTGTTATCTAGGATAGGCCGACCGAACGTGTTAACCTGAAAAAAAAAAATCTTAATTCGGAAAATCGCCAGTCTTGTACCCAGCCTCATACCTTTTCAAGTCACTTTTTGTCAACTTGAATTTAAGGAAAATGCTGATGAATTTAAAACGTGAATTATAATTATCATGCACATTACAGTTCAAAATCTGGGTTGATGATAAGTAAAGAAGTAAATCAACTTAAAAAATTATCCGAATTGCCCAATTGTACGGCTAAATAAAGAGTGATGATAAATGACAGCTATGAATCCACAACAACAACAACAAAATGCATCATTGTTTTGTTTTGTTTTTTCACTCTGGATGCGTTGATGACTTTATTCGATGACTGTCACCCCAGTACACGCAGCAACTTGTGTCTTCAAGTATTTAAACAGAAAGCGACAAGTTTCGGACCCGGTAGTCTAATTTGGGAGTATGAGCACTTTGTAACTGTCACTCAAAATGTTATCCAGTGCCTTGCTGTTGTTTAAATCTCGCCTCGATGTAGCCTACAATGAAGTGAATGTTTTTAGATGACATGCGAATCAATTACTGCTGACAAGGAGCAAGAATCCTACGATTCTTTCTGTTCACATTTTCCCTCAGCAGGTTGAATGAACTGTACAACCACCAGCTCCGACTCGCCTGCTGTTTCAAACCTCAAATGAAGAGTGAAATAATCCATGAACAATTAGCGACCGGTAAACGTTTTTTTTTCCTTCAGTATTTTTGTCTTTTATAAGGCCAGTAGTATTCGACCAGGCATGCTCGGGTTTGAGTTGGTGATTTGGCGTTTTGTCTGCAACAAAACTGTGACATTTTTTTTTTTTTTCAAAAAACTCTTTTCTGTGTCCGTTCTTAAGATGCTTCCGTTCAAGACTTAAATGAAATAGTTCACATCCTGTCCTGGCCTCAAATAACACTTGGTATACCTTGTAAAACTTTCCTTTGTTGAGAAAAAGCAGATATAGTTGATAAAGTTGGTGTGTGCTAATTATTTGGCATAAGAGTAAAATGGATCAAAAGGAACAAAGACAACACACCTATCTTCCATTTTGAGGATAAAGATGGCTAAAATGAAAGACACAAAAAGCGTGTTTGTAAACATTCCTGCGGCTGTTATGGAGAAGACTATCACGAAGCGTTCTAAAGTGCACACAAGGTATTTGATTACTGCATGTTGATTTTCTTTCATGTTTCTGTGATATTCATTATCATTGTTGCTGTTGTCGTTACAGGTTTTTTTTTGTTGTTTTTTTTTGTCAGTAATAACTTCGCAAGAGAACACTCCGTGATTGTCTTCCTTTCATTGCAGTTCTTGCTTTATCCGGCTTTTCTGACACCGGACAATCTTAGATCATTCCAAGATCTTTTCGGAATGATCTGTCAGTTTGGCTCTAATGTAAACTTACCAGCATTGCTGACGTTTTTATCAAATGAAAGCATTCCAAACACTAAAGTTCGTTTGTATTGTGATATTGCTGATATATAATTCGTTGCAGATTTGTGATATTTGTCATTACTGATCGATGGAATAAAACGAATCTCCTTGATATAATGAGATGCAAAGAACTGTTGACTGTGATGCATTTAAGTTGTTATTCTAATGATCATTTCAGTGATTACTTATGTGATTAATTGCATGATTCCTTTGTATAAGTGAGTAGAGGTGATTGTTAAAGGGAATTAAATCATCAATAATGACTTTCTTTTTCCCGAAAATAACAAGGAGACTTCTTTTGTGGTCTGGTTCATCTTAACATCTCTGTGACCCATGACGGATTTAAAACAAAGGACAGTTTTGTGTGACGCATTCCCAACTTAACTCTCTCTCTCTCTCTCTCTCTCTCTCTCTCTCTCTCTCTCTCTCTCTCTCTCTCTCTCTCTCTCTCTCTCATAGCTTTTGCTGCAGATTAAAACTCGTGGGACAAAGAAAAAACCTGCTGTATTCGTGTGCATTAATTGTGAGCCTCTTGTGTGGTATGAGTCTCTGACTGAAGTGTTCACTAACTGGGAACAAAAGGAATGTGCTTTTTGCACGTACACAAAAGGACTACAAAAGTCCATATTTCCCTCACCGCGTTCACTGTTCAGGGAGTGGAGCACGTACACAAAAGGACTACAAAAGTCCATATTTCACTCACCGCGTTCACTGTTCAGGGAGTGGAGCACGTACACAAAAGGACTACAAAAGTCCATATTTCACTCGCCGCGTTCACTGTTCAGGGAGTGGAGAAAGCAGTGAGGGAACCTGTTTCAACAGACTGAACATGGAAAGTAAGTATATTTCATGCGAGCAAATCAAAGACCGACATCGGAGATGTTGATACACTTTCTTTGCTTGACTGCTTTAAGCAGATTTTCTTTGTAAACAATATGTCCAGGACGGGGGAAATCGTGATGGTATTGCTTAAGTGCACTAAGTTGATGTATATTAGTCAGGCTCAACACACCAAGGTTTTCTCTGCACTCATACACGCGTATGCACTCTCATGCACCCACCAAACATTCACCTCTCTCTCTGGGAATGGGATGTCACACATTCGTTTCTCTCCTAACACGACTGAGAACAAGAAATACAATTTCTATGCTACTTATAATCAAACATGAAGAATCTAATTACACAAAATGAAATGATCAAAGCATAAAAGATCAATACTTCCTAATCCCGGGTTATAATAAAATGGCTTCTTACCTGGCCAGGTTTTCACACACACAGTCACGCTTTCACACTACACCACAGTTCTTGAACAAGTCTCTTCAAGTTCTCTTCGGCACTGCTTGATGGTAACGCCCTTGGTTGACTAGGTTTCAGAACTGGGTCTTCGTGGTCGTCTCTCTGGGATCTCGACGTAGAACTCTTCTTCTTCGTCTCCCTTCACCCACCTCTGGGTTTCAAACTCAGTTTGTCTCTCTTCACCCACCTCTGGGCTTCAAACTCAGTCTTTTCTCTTCCAGCTTGTCTTTAACCCTAAGACCTTGCTGTCACTTTTGTCTCCCAGACCATGTTTCTCTCGACCCTGCTTTCTCTCTCAGTTTATATAGGGATGGACACAAAGGATTTCCCTTCGGGTCATGCCTTTGTTCACAAGTACCCTGAATTCTCCTTTCGCTACATTCTTCCACACATCAGCATTTACACACATCCCTACCTAACTGATTAGCAAACAACCACTTGGCACTAGATGGACATCGAAAATTCCCGCCGACTTCGGGAGCCACTTAACGCAGTAATTATCTTAGAGAGAGCTACGACAACAACGTCCACACGCATTCAACTGGCTTGACAATAGCGCCAACACAGTGCCCCACGGCAATACCATCTGAAGGAGTCCAAGACTCCTGCTCTTCAAAGGCTGTTTGCAAAGCGACTTCAGCTGACTGAGTATGTAAGCGCCCACTCGACACTCCGAGGTCCTAGTGAATACATCCCTCCCCCCTTTCGCTATCGGGAAGGTTCGAACTCGGGGGGGGTCCCTACTACCTCAGGTGCCATCTGTCACCTGACCACTTCGTCCTCCTCCGTGACACAGTTCGACCGTGTGCGGTGGGTAAGGCATACTGCTAATGGGTCTATTACCTATTTCGGTACGGCTCATGGCATTCCTTGCCTCTAAGCGCTTAAGGTCTTTTGTGAGAGGTTTCACTCCCTTGACAAAATATCACAAAATTCAAAGAAAAAAAGAAAGAAGAAGAAGAAAGGAAGGAAGTGGAGTGCAGTGGTAGTGGATGTTTCCTGTGAAAACAGATAGAAATTTCTTTTAAATCAATCTCCCAAGACATTTAGGTCATCAATCTCCCAAGACATTTAAAATCGGTGTAAAAGCCTATCATATCTAAAAGCGCTACAGTTCTCTGTCCTCTTCAGTGTCTAGTTTGTGACTACTGCATGAAAATTTGATAAGGAATTAGTGCGTAAAAATTGGACAATGTAACCTGCGCAGTTTTTTTTTCTGCCGAAACCTAACTTAAAAATTCTGGTCAAAAAATCATTTACCAGGCCTACTCTCTGTAATAACACACACGCACACACACACACACACACACACACACACACACACACACACACACACACACACGCACGCACGCACGCACGCACGCACGCACGCACCGCTATCCGCAAGTGTTGGGAATACATGCGGTTTTGTGACTCTCTCAGAAATCCTACATTTCTACAATGAAAAAGAAAAACTTGTTTTCAAGTGACTAACATTTTCAAACACATCCATACTCAATCTTTGAAGTATCATGCGCATACAATTCAAT
>JADBJO010000099.1:222500-225000 GCA_016801955.1 Conus betulinus | reverse complement strand
CAGCCTGTAGACCTGTGTGTGTATTTGTGTGTGTGTGAGTAGAATTTGTTTATAAGACCCAATACTTTTTATTCAGAACTTCTGAACCTTTTGCAGTCAAGTAAAGCCAGGTAGAAAGTTCATGCCCCTCTAAGTTAGAGAGCTGTATTTATTTTTGTGTGTGAGTTTGATATTTTTTTCATTTTAAGTGATAATTAGAAAGACTTAGAATGGTTAGAATTGCTTGCTTGCTTGAATGAAACAAGTTGTGCATACATGTGTTAGAAGAAGAAGGAGGGAGAGAGAGAGAGAGAGATGCTGGCAAGGAAAAGTCAAAGTTTACTCGCCTACACATAGTAAATGTTTATGTGTGTTTGTGTGTATGTTTGATGTCTTTCCATGTAAACTGAAAGAAAGATTAGACTAGTTAGTAGTTTTCTCAAAACATGTGTGTGTGTGTGTATATAAGAGGGAGGAATGGGGGGGGGGGGCAGGGGGGAGGGGAGAGTGTGTGTGTGTGTGTGGATGGGGGGGGGGAGAGAGAGAGAGAGAGAGTGTGTGTGTGTGTGTGTGTGTGTGTGTGTGTGTGTGTGTGTGTGTGAATTGAGTTTTGGCTGACCAGTCCGAACAATCGCACTTGTTCATCAGTAACCCCCCTCCCCCACGTCATTTTAATTTTGAAACAATGACAAAACTTGTCTACCAGTACCTTTGGCCAGACTTCTAGCGATTGATCAAGGAATCAGTGGATTGACCATGAACACCTCCTGTTCACCCCTACCCTTCTCTCTCTCTCTCTCTGTCTCCTCTGCCCCTCCCCCAAGTCTCTCTCTCTCTCTCTCTCTCTCTCTCTCTCTCTCTCTCTCTCTCTTCCTCTGTGTGTGTGTGTGTGTGTATGTGTGTCTGTCTGTCTTTCTGTCTTCTGTCTGTCCTCAGTTTTACACTCCCCTCCTCTTTCTCCCTTTCACACTCCAATACTTTTTTTCCCGGAAGCCCATCAGTCTTATATGTAGATTTTAAAAGATGTGAAACATACTGGTGCCCCATCGTTTGCTCCTTTGCACTTGACCATAATGTGACGTAATTGCATTTTCTTCAGTGCTCCCAGTTCTGCACATTCTGTAAAGTTGCATCTGTCTGCTACAACATTTTAATCCTCCTTTTCTCAATATCTGACTGATATGTTGCTTGACCTTTATTCAATCTGTCGCATTCAAGCTTTAGGTCAGTGCTGCATTGCGTGTCAAGCCACTGTCATATTGCATCAGGTCAGCTTATGAATCAGAAAGAGCTAGTTTGCCCTCTTTCAAATCAAACCTTTTTCTCCAAGTGATAATGAAATATGTGCTGGCGTTGTTGTAGGGAGTGTGACAGTGACTCATTTTTCAGGAGCTGGTTTTTTTCTTTTGGTCATTAATCATTATTGCTTTAGAGGTAGGGAGTGGGTAGAGAGTGGAACTGAGAAGGCTGGATTTGATGGTTGGTCCATTGCTAATATAAGTGTTTGCTTGTGGCATGCATTGTATGCATTGCTGTTCATTCTTTTTCATTTGTTGTGTGGTTTGATATGTATTGTTTTATTTAAATGTCCAGGGCATTTACTTGATCAGGCATCTTGTATTTTCCTGACTATGAAGTGCACAGACATGCAGGTCACAGCCAATGTATTTTGTTTTTAAACTCAGAAGGTTTCAACAGATTGGACACAACTGTTTGATTGGCCACAAGAAAGCAGCTGTGAAAACTAGTAAATCAATAGATGGCAACGCTGTGTAAACACAGCCTGTGTATTTGGAGGAATGATATGCACAAATGATGTATGACTGCATACCTCACACTCTGTAGCTGTCAGCATCACTTGAACCAGTGATGAGTCAGCCACATTTCAATGTGAAGTTGCACGGAGTAGAATGAAAGTGAATTTGATTGGACAGTGTTTAAAAGGAAAACAATCTGTACTTGACAGATGGCAGATGCCGATGTTTTGTTGAGTGTGGTGATAGCAGCAGTATTGGCACAAATATGAGTGTCCGTGGGGCACGGGTCCACAGACACCAGCCCAGATGCTTCTAACTTGTCCCAGCTTTAATACCATGTGACACGAAGTGTGGCCTATTGCACTAGACTTTTGGGAGAAGCTGTGGGGACCAGTGATGTCACTGAGGCTGATGGTGGACTGCCTGTTTAGTTTAGCCAGGAGTGCAGAAGAAGGTACAAATATCACGGAAATAGCTTACTGTTTTGGAAGTATGAATAATGACAAAATTACTATAGGTTAAGTGTTTGCATAGAACTGAATTTTATACCTGGAGGGAAAAAAAGCTATAGAGATTGACATCAAGTTGATGAAAAAAGCTGACTTGGTCAAGTCAATAATCCCTGGTAGTTGCAGATTTTTGTGGTAAGTGATGAAGCTGCACTTGTTCAAAAATGAAATTGCAGACTGATAAAATCAAATTTTAAAAACTGATTCTCAGTTGTGAAAAAAAAAAAAAAAATTAGATAGGCTACTATCTCTGTA
>JADBJO010000099.1:180000-220000 GCA_016801955.1 Conus betulinus | reverse complement strand
GTTCTATGTGTTTCATTTTTTGACTATTGGATTTTTCTATTTATTTTTTTTTTCAGTTGATACTAGATTTTTCAGCAAGGATTACTCTAATTTGATGATTTATCATTTGTGCTGTGGACAGGATTGTGGTGGGTGCTGGATGGAATGATCAAAGTCTACACCTTCACACAGAATCCTCAGCAGCTTCACGTCTTTGAGACAGGCCTCAATCCTAAAGGTGGGTTCTGTCTGCAGCCTTCATTGAAAGCAAGTGCTTCAGTTGTCCGCTGGAGGAAACAGCAGTATTGGATCCCCCTCTGTACTGACTTAAAGCAGTCCCACTGTTTGCAGCCCTTCACTGAAATTGAGTGCTTTAAGTTATCCACTGGAGGAAACAGCAGTATGGATCCCCCTCTGTACTGACTTAAAGCAGTCCCACTGTTTGCAGCCTTCACTGAAATTGAGTGCTTTAAGTTATCCACTGGAAACAGCAGTATTGGATCCTCCACAGGACAAACTTAAAGCAGTCCCACTGTTTGCAGCCTTCACTGAAATTGAGTGCTTTAAGTTATCCACTGGAGGAACAGCAGTATGGAATGGATCCATCACAGCACTGACTTAAACAGTCACCATTTCCTTGCGCATTCTACACACATTAGTTGTAGCCTGTTTCTTTTGTTTTCTTTCTTTTTTTTTTCTGATGTCATTGTTTTTTGCATGTAGAAAAGAGAGATGACCACACGACAGCAGATGAGAAGAAGTTTTACACAGTTGCTACAAAATCCATTTTCCAAGAGGGAAAGAGTTTTCACCTATTGTGGTAAAAGAACTGATTTCTTAAATTGCTCTTAAAAAGAAAAACCAAGAAGAAAAGAATATGGTTCTGGTTTAGCTGATGATAAAATCAACAAGGTGAAAGGGTTTTATATTGTAAGTAACAAGAGTTCTTGTGTGTGAAAAAATCTTCAGTTCAAGAGTTGAAAAAAAAAAATGTCCTTGTTCAATGATCCAAGCATAGTCAGTCAAACCTGAGCTGGCAGCAGCCAAGGTTTTAGATCGATAACATTTATCTGGATCCCTTCAGAGGTCTGTTCACTGAGGTTTCTGTCCTTTCCATTTTTTGTAATGAGGCAGTATAAACAGTCATCAGGTTTCAGAAAGCATGCATTTCATCAGTGTTGTGATTGTTGGCCTCAGCAATGTGAAATTCCTTTATCCCTAACCAGTGCTAATGTCATTGACTTTCTGTGAAGTTGTAAAATCTGAGTAGTAATATGATTGTGTGCGGGAAAAGCCAGTAAGACTGAAGATTATGTGAAAAAGCCAGTAAGATTTAAGATTATTGTGATTATTTTCTACCTTCACATCTGACCTAGACTTTTTTTAAATGTCTAGTCTTAAACTGTTGAAAAAAAAAAAAATGTAAGAGAAAGAAACAAGAAAAATGCCCAAGATGTGCAAAATGATATGTAGTTACTTTCCTTTTTTCATCATCTTCATTGTTTTCTTGGTCACTTTTATTTCAATGACTGTTTATAAACAACTTGTTATTTTTTTGTATTGACCAAAGGCAGATTGCATCCAGAGAAATTTGTGCTCTCAATTTAGAAAGAAAACAAATAAGTGCAGCTGTGCCGTTCTGTTCTGCAGCCATCAAAATGTTTTGGATACCAGCATATTTGTTTTGAATGTTTGAAGTAATATATTTATGCTTTATCTATATTTCTGGTGTTTACTTTATTCATTTGCGTATAGGTTTGTTTTTTAAATGCATGATAATTGTGAACTTTTTTGGTATTTATTTACTTATTTTGCAGGGTTGTGCGTGATGTGCCCCAACAGTAATAATTCACTGCTGGCCTTTCCGGGTCGCAAACTGGTCATGTACAAATGTTGACCTGGCCGAGACAGAGAAGGCGGCTATGGATATCGCTGCTGCCCATGAAGCCAACCTGTGCTGTATGGCCATGAATATGGGAGGCTCACGCCTGGCCACTGCATCGGAAAAAGTAGGGCATTTGTGTGTGTGTGTGTGTGTGTGTGTGTGTGTGTGTGTGTGTGTGTTTTTTCATTTATATAAACGTATCTGTTTTTTTTTGTGTTTTTTTTTTTTCTGTTTGGCCATTGGCCACAAGTACACAGACACACACAGACTCAAGACAAACACACACACACACATACACACACACACACACACACACACACACACACACACACACACACACACACACACACACAGAGTCATGTATACACATTAACAGATGCATGCGCATTCAGATGTTGATAGAAACTAAGAACACGTATGAGTGAACATTTAATAACGCACTGGCCCGACTGCTTTTTCTGTGCACGTACTGAATGATTATAGAAAGCTGAGGAGTCGAATAGAAGATTTCATATCCTAACCTGGTAACTATGTGTAGAATTAACTACTACTATGTCTATGTCGTCTTGTTCTCTGTCTCCACCCCAGCTCTCCCACCCACCCCTCCTCCCTAGATATGACCTATAAAGTGACACTGATTTGAACCAGCTGACACTGTCTTGCACCGTCCTCCCACAGGGAACCTTGATTCGCGTGTTTGATGCAGTCTCTGGAGTCCAGCTTCATGAACTAAGAAGGGGAGCCAACAGTGCAAACATCTACTGGTGAGTGTCAGAGACTTGAAAGCTGTGAATAGTGCAGTTCCTTTCATTTTGTTTAAAAAGCAACACGATCATATCTTTCTTTCTAGAGAGCATAGGAAGCTGAAATTTTTCGTCAGTTCTCTTTACAACTTTTATTGTTGTTTTTTTTCTTTTTTTTTTTTTACTGTCTCATCTTCCTTGCAAGGTAAGTGGCACCCCCCACCCCTCCCATTGATCATTCCATATGCTGACTCCATATCCATAACCACACCCAAGTTCATCCTGTCACAGTCCCAGCACAGCAGTCCACAAGGAGCAGTCGGTGTCGACTCATCATGAGGCGACTCACCAGAGGAAAGGCTACACTATCACTGAGTGACTGGGAGTTCAGTGAAGCCTCTGAGCCAACTTACGCAGGGCACCACCCACTAAGACGCACACTGAAGACAGTAATGGATCAATTATTTTTAACACTATCCCTGCGTATGCATGCAGCATGAGTTTCCCCCGACTCCCCCGCACACAGCCACATGCGCTAAAACTCCCGCCTACATAGTGATTTTGGCATTTGGGGAATTTATTTTACGTGTTACGTTTGGTCCGTGTTAACATCATGTTTGGTATGTCCGAAAAAGAAGAAATCAAGGACTTTTAGATGAATGTATTTCAAAACTCTAAGTGATCCTGCATTGAGACAACACACAGATAGATGAAGTAACCAAACACACAGAAATAAACACAAGTGCAGAGTTTGATGATCAGTGTTTAGTGATGGCATGCAGACAAACTGATACAAAAAGCACTCACCTAATACAGTTATAGTTATGATACTTTTCGCTATCATTTATTATCCATTTTTTTAAACAATTTCACAGAATTTGGGCTAGAGAGGTTTTGCGAGTCAAGCGCCTGTGTGTGCTACTGAATCAGTCGAATCGGTTTCTTTGTCATTGTAATCAAGAACACCTTCAAATAGACTTCCTTCATCTTCCTTATCATCTCCACTGTCGATCGACTCTCCTTTGTTATCGGAATCGCCTTGAATACATTGAAACAGTAACGGGCACTGAGCTGGCATTTTTACTAGACTCTAGCAGACGAAAGGCCGGCACCAGAAATGCGGTCAGTTCCAAGTAGGAAAAACCCAGCAAGGGGTTCTTTGTCTCAGCCAGATAGCAAAGGTGAACTCTGCTTGAACAACTAGGGCATGTCAGACTACCTGGAATCCTCTTCTAACTTTTGGTGGGAGTTACTTCTCTTAGACCATTACAGTTTGAATAGTACAATGTTTTTAAAAAAAGAATGCACGCACCCCGTGCATTACGTAGGCAACGGAGCTTTCAGTCAGCGCACACCACCGTGCGTTCCTTAGGCAACAGAGCTTTGAGCAGCGCACTGAGGCATGCATTCCGTAGGCAAAAAGTTAAGTTTGTAATGACCAAGTTCACAATACCAGATTACCATATTGATTTTCTCATGTGCCAGATAAACTCATGTGTGAAGGCTTAATCACATTATTCACTCTCACACAATGTCACACAAAACACCCTTCATATCTCGGCAGCATATTCTATATAAAAAACACACTTCATATCTCGGCAGCAGATTCTATATAACAGGGAAACACCTGTCTCTTACAGTGCACACATACAGCTAAATGACTTGCATAATGAAAGCATCTAAACTATTTAACAAGCTCAATGCCGAGTTAAAACACACAAAAAATTAGCACTGGGCTGGCGGCTAATGGTAGAAACAAAGAGCCCAGCTACCTGGGTCACACACAGTTCATGCACTGCCAGTAATTTGGTCAGGGTGCAGCCACAGTCAGCCGCTCAGCTCAAGAGCAGACGGAAAGAAGGGCTACGTCAGGGAACCAGGCATCTTTCGAAATTCATGCTTATCACATATTGACCATCATCGCTGTTGTTTGCGTACATCTCAGTTATGTTCATAGAGTCTGTCATAGGTACATTAGTCAGGTCAGAGAAGGGCAAGGACAGTGATGGGCATTGCCTTCCATCTTGGTGTGCCCCAGAGACACAGTAGGCCTCTGACAGGTCACCACCTCTACAGCCGTCAGTTGTGGGACTTCAGTGTTTGCGTTAATCTACAGAGATGTCAGAGTTGTCAGTGTGTTTTTAGTGCTGCTTTCATCTACAGAGATGTCAGAGTTGTCAGTGTGTTTTTAGTGCTGCTTTCATCTACAGGGATGTCAAAGTTGTCGGTGTGTTTTTAGTGCTGCTGCTGCTTCATCTACAGGGATGTCAAAGTTGTCGGTGTGTTTTTAGTGCTGCTTTCATCTACAGGGATGTCAAAGTTGTCTGTGTGTGTTTTTAGTGCTGCTTTCATCTACAGGGATGTCAAAGCTGTCGGTGTGTTTTTAGTGCTGCTTTCATCTACAGGATGTCAAAGCTGTCGGTGTGTTTTTAGTGCTGCTTTCATCTACAGGGATGTCAAAGCTGTCAGTGTGTTTTTAGTGCTGCTTTCATCTACAGGGATGTCAAAGTTGTCAGTGTGTTTTTAGTGCTGCTTTTTTTATCTACAGGGGATGTCAAAGTTGTCAGAGTGTTTTTAGTGCTGCTTTCATCTACAGAGATGTCAGTGTGTTTTTAGTGCTGCTTTCATCTACAGGGATGTCAAAGTTGTCAGTGTGTTTTTAGTGCTGCTTTCATCTACAGGGATGTCAAAGTGCTGTCAGTGTGATTTTAGTGCTGCTTTAATCTACAGGGATGTCAGAGTTGTCGGTGTGTTTTTTTTTAGTGCTGCTTTCATCTACAGGGATGTCAGAGTTGTCAGTGTGTTTTTAGTGCTGCTTTCATCTACAGGGATGTCAGTGTGTTTTTTTTAGTGCTGCTTTCATCTACAGAGATGTCAGTGTGTTTTTAGTGCTGCTTTTCATCTACAGGGATGCCAGAGTTTTAGTCAGTGTGTTTTTAGTGCTGCTTTCATCTACAGGGATGTCAAAGTTGTCAGTGTGATTTTAGTGCTGCTTTAATCTACAGGGATGCCAGAGTTGTCAGTGTGTTTTTAGTGCTGCTTTCATCTACAGGGATGTCAGAGTTGTCAGTGTGTTTTTAGTGCTGCTTTCATCTACAGGGATGTCAAAGTTGGCAGTGTGTTTTAGCCATACTTACTGGACTGTTATTAAATCATCACCCACAGTCATGTCAAATGTAGTGTCCTCTGTTACTGCCTGTTACTGATTTTGTCAGTCACACCTGATATAAAAGGATATAACTTGTTTTGACTGCCAAAGATGCCCACAAGAGCTAAAGCTACTTGCTTTGAACGCTGCATCATAATTCTCAGCCATTCACAGATGTAGAGTCACCTGATAGATGGACTGGCATTCAAGGAGCAGTGGTAAAAGCAGATGGATTGGTTGTTAAGAAGGTAAATGTGAAATGTCTGGCTGAAAAAGAATGGTCCTTAGAAGTAAAACGGGTGCTGCACACTGATGAATATGGTACCTGTTTTCTGTCTGTACAGTATCAACTTTAGTCCGGATTCCTCGTTACTGTGTGTGGCCAGTGACCATGGAACAGTGCACATATTTTCCACAGAAGATCAAAAGAGGAACAAACAGTCATCGTAAGTATATATGCAGTCACGGATTTACAAATCAACCAGTAGATTGTCAGATTTCAATTGCAATTGAAAGATAGGTGTAGAAAAAGGTGCCACACTCTCTACCTATCCACAGCCAGGTGATGAATACTTTTGATTTGCTTGAATATTGTTTGTAATGCCACTTACCGTGTAGCCGGCAGTTTTACAGTTGGCATCAAAGCTACGTTTGTGGCATCAGGCATCAGTTTTGTTTTAGTGTGGAGATCTCTGAGAAGAGAAAAAAAAACCAGCTTGAGTTATAAAAGAAGTTTGATTTCGTATTGAATATAATAACTTTCTGTTTAGCAGGGCAGATTCACTGTTTGCAGAACAGAAAAGACAGTTGATGTGCTGTATTCAGCAGTCGGTGAAAGTTGGCCTGGTGAGTTATGAGCAATGAGTCAGTCACTACTCCTGGTTTATCAGTGAACTTACCTGTTATCATTCATGCACTGCGTCAGGAGCTATGGTGTGATGGATGATATTTGAAAATTGTTTGTTACACCTGTTAAGATCCATCATTCATTAGTTATTGAGTCCTGACTTGCATCCACAGGTTGGCGTCAGCAAGCTTCCTGCCCAAGTACTTCAGTTCCAAGTGGAGTTTCTCCAAATTCCAAGTGCCTGGGGGGTCCCAGTGCATCTGTGCCTTTGGGGCTGACCCTAACTCTGTCATAGGTAAGCTTGTTGATATTTACATTAGTCTGTCTCATGTCTTCAGAGCGTGGATTTGACTGTTTATGTAGTATCATTTTGTTCTCATTCATTGACAGTACGCAAAGTAAATGAAAATGGTCCTGTGACTTTGGAGGAAAAAAAAGCTTATGTTGCATTAGATCATGTGTTTAGCGTCAAGAAAAGTAAAGTTTGAATTTTGGAATAATTTTTTGTAGCAGTTTTTTCTTCTCTTTTTTTTTTCCAAAAAAGTTTTACAGTCTGGAAGCCAAAATGTAATTGTATAAAAAGCAGTTATAATGTAATCTCTTTTAAAAAAAAATTGAAAAAAATGCAACAAAAGACTATTTAGATAAAACACTTCTCAAAGTTTGCCAAAGAAACAATTAAAAGAAAAATGTTACCATGGAAACACTTGCTAAGGGAGATTTTTACAAGTAAGTAAGTGGTGCACAGCATCCATCAATGAAAAAACTATCGTACTTGTACAGAAGAGTGCACAGTGACCTCATCTGTCTTGTATTTGATAGTTTTATTTTATCTAAGTATATTCACACACTTCTTGCAGCAAGAAGTGCCTTTGGTTAATTTTGAGGAGCATATATGTCTGTGAAGCACCAGTTAAAATACTTTCGAGTTGATTGTGTGATATTTGTATCAAAATACTCTTATTTCTCAGTCATGGAGGTGTATAACAGTAAAGATCAACATAGAATTGTAAAAATGGGTAACAGAAATCATACTCACTTAACAGATTGATTCTGTGGTCATCAGAGTGAAATAGAGAACCAGTGGTGTATGTTTCACAGCCAGTAGACCCCCCCCCCCCCCCCCCCCCCCCCCCCCCCCCCCCCCCCCCCCCCCCCGGATACTTTCCCTAGTCTTGAAGAAGGTCAACACATCAGTGATATTTCCCTGAGCTGGAGAGCTTTGGCTGTGCATAGTGTTTCTTCCTCTGTCCAGCCAGCAGAGTAAAAGTGTTACTTTGCACCCCTTCAGTACACTTTGTTTGAGAAAGCTGCCATCGGTTATTTCAAAGCCTGAAAACAGAAAAACTTTCTGTTGCGCAAAGATACATTCTTGAATAAATCCCAACACAGGATTCAGTTCCCTCATTCCATTCTAGCTTGCCTTTTTCTCCTTCTGACCCATGTTAGAATTATGTTGCTCAGGCAAATTTGATGTCATGCGCCATCGTAACATGATGTATTCTTGTGTTCCACAGTTGTCTGCGCTGATGGCAGCTATTACAAGTTCAACTTCAACGCCAAAGGAGAATGCTTCAGAGATGTTTCCGCACAGTTCCTAGAAATGACGGATGACCGACAGTGAATTTGACCCAGCAGCACACTATTCCCTCCCATCCCCCCCCCCCCCCCCCCCCCCCCCCCACTTCCTTCCCCTGGGTTTAATAATGCGATTGCCATGAGATTGTAGAATCGGTGAAAACAAACAAAAGACGTGATGTGAATTCGAACTGAAATGTATGCAATGGCAGAAACTATTAGGAATGGCCTGCCTGCAGGTTTGCATTGATGCAGGTTTTGGATGATGAGAAAAGGCAATGGTGTGTAAGAACAAGTGTTAAAATGAAAAATGATTTGCATCTTGGTGTTGATGATGTCTTGATTGTATAAACTTGTTCGTCCGAATGTTGTTGTTTAATTTATGTCTGCATGTTCATCTGATGTGCTTGTAGTAGCAGAAAACCATCCAGTAATAAATAAATAGAAGGCCATTCAGGAGAGAGAGCCAACCTCTTTCAAAATTTAAATGGTCTTGGATCTGCCTTATGAGTCAGTTAATGAGTGTAACAGAAATTATCTAACTCCAGGGGAAGTAATAGTTGATACGGACTGAAAGAGTTGCTTTCCACATATATCTCTTTTAATGGGACATTGAAAAGTATGAAATATCAACATATATATGATAATAGAAATTTAAGTATACCAAGAAAAATTCATTACGTAATAGATAGTTACCAAATCTATACAAAACTTCCCAGTGTCAGTGTCTAGTGGAATGTTTGAACAAATCTTGATAAACAGACCTTGGGAACCCACAGTTTGATCCAGATCCCCTCAAAAGTTTAAGGGGACTGTCCCTTGGGTCTCACTCACACACGTTACAAGGTAGCATAGCATGGGTGACCCAATGGAGGTGAGACACTATTCCATGCAATTTGATGGGGAAACAAACCAAAAGGACTCGAGTGAAAGCATTCCCATCTTGGCTGAAGCCAAACCATTGGACAAAGATGGAAACGTTACCTCATTTGTGGAGGCTATAATTATGTAAAAGGTTTAACTACCTGCACCAAGGAGGTTACGTTTTCACCTGCATCTGTTTGTTGGTTGGATTGTCTCTTGGCAAGGTTTCGTGAAAACTACAGAACTGATTTTAACCAAACTGTTTCAGCGACACATATTGTTTTCAATGAAATTGCAAACATGATACATACAAACATAAATCTTTCATGAAGAGTATGTGCAGCACCATATCATGTATTATCAAAATACGTCAGTACGCATGTGTATGCACATATACATCATTGTAAATGCAAAAACATAAGCTCTACACATTGATACATGCGCATGTACCATTAAACATACATACCCCAAATTGCCACACATATTTGCCAACATTATGAGGATCGAGAAAGAGGATTTAACCAGTGAAGTGAAAAAGTGAATAGGACCCAATGAACTCGTTTAGTTTTGGTGCTGATGTGTGGTGCTGTTCTCAGTCTAATGGATCTTGGTTGTCCTTAGCAAGATTTTTAGAGATTTTTCTCGTCATCTGAACATTGTCAGGTTACTGTGTTGAACTGACAATTTCGTATGAAAATTTCATTTTCATGGAATATCAACACTTTCTAGTCATGCGTATTTCTGTATCCTAGTTGCAAAATAAACAAAGCATTTGAAGTTTTAGCGGGAAGTAACTCTTTTAAATGGTACCGTCTATTACTGCCCCGATATAAAAGATAATTTTGTGTTCACTCATCACCTGACTTCAAAGAATGGGTCCAAAATTCCTTTGACCACTTTGGTGGTCTGTGCTCTCTGGAGTTTGCTTCTAGTTTTGATTGAAATTATTCAGTAATTCAGAAAAAGAAATCCTGATGCCATTTGCTGTGATGTTCATTGGCTATAGGTAGGTTTCAGAGGGAAACAAACAAGCAAAGTGAAATAACAGACAGATTTTGTTTTGGCTTAGTTGTAATAAATCCTGTATTTGGATTGATTAGGTTCTGTAGTTGCATTGGTGATACTAGAAAGCAGTGAGGACCAATGATTTTGTGTACTGGCTGATCATTGGTAGTACATGATACTTTGCTTGAAGAGGATCAGTGTTTGGCATCTCAGAAGCAGAATATACATTCATGTTTGGTGTCTCAGAAAGAATGTCCTGGGATGCTTCACTGCTTAGCAAAAGAATTCAGTAAAACTAATCTTTATATGCAAAAAAAAGATGAATTTCTGAACTAAACTGGTAATTAGTAATTGGGATTGACACCATGAGGGAAATAGGTCTCCACCTTTCAGACTTACGGTCCCTCTATGATAACAGTAAAACTGGAAGTTTACACTTCTCAAAGTGATGGGAATGAAATAGATTTTACCAGGAAAAGAAGAAAACATATTTAGATTACTTTTGAAGAAGCATGCACGTCTGAGAAGTAACCAGTGTGGATTAAATAAGAAAAAAAAAATGGCCCGATTTTCTCTGTGTGTAAAAAGTTTCACAGACTGATGGATCAGCTCATTTCCCTGCTCTGTGTGGTTGCAAACTGGTGTCCTTGATCGTTACGTTTGATGTCCTGGTCATTGTTTGAACTGGTCTACCCAAGTATGGAACAAAAGTTGGTGATATAGAAGTGCCAGTGAATGTAGTGTTCTCTTATCATTGTGAAGTTACCTCCATTCATGCACACGTTTTTTTGTTTTTGTATCTTCCAGTATATTAAGATTGTTTTATGATTCAAATGCAAGGAGACATTGATGCAGTGGGTTTTTTTTTTTTTTTTTTTTTTTTTTTTTTTTTTTTGCGTGTAAATCATTCAGTATGTTGAGATAATTCCCATAATCATGTGATTGTATGATACAGTTCTGGTGAATTCCTGCAGAGAGGGTTGTCATTATTTACTGTGAATCATTGGTTACACTTTTTATGAGTTTGTTTTGGTTGTTGTTTATCAGCAGTTTAGACTACATTTAGGCAGTTTGTTGCTTCTTTTGTAGCTGTTTTTGTTTTTGTTCCTTCGAATTTGTATTCAGACTTTGTTCACTGTGCTTATAGATTTTTTTTATTTCACTTGCTCTTATGGCGTAAGAAATGCTGTTCAGTTTGATTCATGTTCTTGTTTAGTGCTGCAGTTTAAGAGTAAGAGCACTTACAAACGATGATATGTGCAGTTGGTTGATTGTTGAACAGGTCATAACACCTATGCTGACATTTTCTGTAACAAAGCATTTCTAAAAACACTTGACAAATGGTTCTCACACACAAACAGACACACACACATGCACACGCACACACACACACACACACACACACACACACACATCTTTTTCCTTCTGTCTCTTTCTCATACATAATAGCTTATTTTGCCATACATATAAAATCAAATCAGTCAAGCATTTCATGATTTGAAGGACTTCTAATACATTAATGATCAGTGGAAACTGACCACTAGTGTGTGTGTGTGTGTGTGTGTGTGTGTGTGTGTGTGTGTGTGTGTGTGTGTGCGTACATCACTCTCTGAGTATATCTGTGTGTATGTATGTCTCAGCTGAGAGAGAAAATATTTCAAAATTTGTATACATTTTCAGCTACACTAACAATGGATAATTATTCTGTTGCATGCAGATATTTATTAATGTAGGAATGTACTTTGCTTATTAATATATTTACTCACTGTTTGTGTGTAAGAGTGTTAATGTGAATGTGTTCATGTATGTACATTGTTTGATATGGCCATAGTTGATGGGTTATTTTGTGCTATAAAGTGTATCAGTTAATTTAAGTGTGTTCATGGGAAAGCTTTGAAAAGTTTGTTCCATAGGAGAGAAGAAATGAACAGAGTTCAGCCTTTGTTTCAGTTTACTTTAACTAAAGTACCATTTTTATTTGGCATCATGCACTATGTGTAACGTCAGCACAATTCATGCTGCATGAGCAACAACAAAAAAGGGAAAATATTTAAGACTATTTGATGATATATTGCAACGTTCATCTATTGATTACGCTTTGCTTATTGGTTTCACATTATGATTTGGCCTATGAATATCACAAAACGTGGTGCAGTTTTGATGATACCATAATCATGAGTTGACAGCTTGAGGTGCAGAATTCCATGCAGTGTGTGTTTAGACATTATCCCATCTAGATACCATCAGAATGTACACTGTCATTAACTTGAAGCAGAAAATGCAAGTACATGCACAGTTGGCCTGTCTCAGAAGTGCACTAAACACTATTATCAAATGAATTAATCAGTTGTCGACCCTCTCTTGTCCTTTTGATCCAAAATAAATTTGGCTGTAGGTGAGCATTACAGATATGTAAAAACTGGTCGACTTCAGCTTAATTAACACTTACAATCTAGTGGGGGAGGGGGGGTCCTTTTTCCCCATTACACAGTTACGTAAATGTCACTGGCTTTTGTTAATAACAATTTCAGTTGTGGATAAAGAAAGTATGAACAAATTGTCTGAACAGGCTTTTTCATCCAAAATTATGGTTTTAAAAGTTAGCATAAATTGCCTCTACAAGCATGGCATTCACACTAATTTACATCTTGAAGATCAGTTCAAACACACAGAACAACACGTTACTATTACATGGCAAAGACACACCTGCTGCTACAGTCTTGTGAAATATAGGCAGTTGGGTGTGTGTAATGCAAGTGTGTACTTTTTTTTTTTGTTTTGTTTCTTTAGTGCTTCTGTGATAAATTAAATGGAACAGTATGATGCCAGGGTTTTCTCCTGAGCAACTGTGCACAAGTAAAATAATATTAATGCTGAATCATCTGCTGTAGGTCTTCATTGTTATATTTGGCTGTTCTTATGTATGTTGTTGTTTGACTACACTTGTAAGTGTTCCTGTCATTCTGACAGTCTTAGATGTTTCATGGTTTTCTTTTTTATGACCCATTTGTGTGTATACTCAATATTGCCTGAACAGTACCGCAGAAGAATAATGGAGTACTGCAGAATAAAAATCAACACTAGCAAACTTTGGGCATTGAAAAACATATCTTTAGAAAATGAGGAAAAAAAAAGTTTGAGCGCCAGTGTGGTTTTTCAGTGACAAGTTGGTTTCCCAGAACTGCCAAAAAGTGGCCGTCTTACCCATTCTGATCCTGTTTCAAGTTTGCTTAGTTTTGTTGCAGTTTTCTGTTGTATTCTTTCTCACTTTGATTTTGAAAACTCTTCCTAATGATTAGGATTCGAAGTGTGAGTTCTGCAGTTCTGCTTTCATATTGTAGTTTGATTTGATTACTCGTGTCAAATACATTTTCATTGTGAGCTGTTGGTTTGCATCGCTGTAATGTGCTTCCATGCATTGAAGTTTTTTTTTTTCTTTTTTTCTTTTTTTTTTTTAATCTGGTGAAGGGCTTTGCTGACAGATAAACTTCCACTGATAAAACTTTTTACCCAGTTTAATATAAGACATCACGTTTCAGTCAGGAGACTTTGCTTGCTTCACATTTTGCAAATCTGGCTTTGTGAGAGTGTATGTGTGTAATGTCTTCCTTGCTGAGGTATCAAAATGTGTATTAAAAAAAAAAAAAAACTTTTGGGATTGTAAGATTTTCACTATGCTTACTAGTTTCTGCATAATTATGTGTACTGTATGACATGTGATCTTTTGTCACTTTTGCTCAGCTTGATTATGTGAATCAGACCCAGAAACAGAAAACTAGTGATAGCAGTTAGCAAGCTCATAGCTGGGTGTGTGTGTTATATGCTTAAGAAAATTAGGAATGGAAACAAGAAAAGACTCCTGTCGTCAGTTCGGAAACAGAAATCTGTGACTGATAATATTTGATCGTATCAATCTAAATTTGTCAGGAATTGTAGTTCAGTCGTAAGAAAATGCTAAAACATTGTGACAAAGATTTTTTATTGATACTTGATTCATAAAAAAAATTGACGAGGGGCCAAATCATTTTTGGAGAATTTTTATAATGATGAGTATTTCTCTGGATATGTATGTGCTTAAATTTTGTAAAGTGTTCCTGGCTGTATAATATGTTCGGTTTTTTTTTTTTTTTTTGTTCATGTTAAGATTGAACTTTTTTCAAGTGGTCCGTGTTTGATTAAGTATTTCTTTTATTCATGACTGGAATCAAATCCTTTGCAATTTTCAAACTTCAGAGCATGTGTTGTTTGTCTCATATGAAAGTTGCTCATTTCCAAAATGGTATCATTGAGCACTTTCTTGTTTCTTGTTATTCTTCAAGTTGCGACGGTTGGTCTGATTATGTATGCATGTGCATGTGTGTTATCTAGTGAGAAAGTAAATACAGGGCTTTGCATATTTTTTGTGGCTGCTCTTCTCCCCCACCCTGACCTTCACCTCCTCTTGCAGTGGACATACTGGGCAACTCTTTGAGTGCATTGTGTCTCCTCCTTCTGGATTCTGTGCTTACAGTTCCCTCTCTCCTGTCATTCGCTTTGACTCTACCTTCTTTTATCTGCCATTTATTTTTATTTAATGGCTATATATAGTGGATTTTCAGGTGTGTGTTTTTTTTAACATGCCCCCCCCCCCCCCCCCCCCCCCCCCCCCCCCCCACTCCCAAAAAGACATTGATGGGTTTGGTGCTGTCAACACAGCCTTGTCTCATCCATCTCATAGATGCCAATAGTACAGTGCCATGCTATCAGTTGTTATATGTAGATGTAGTTGCTGATGTTTTCTTTCTTTTTTTAGGATGGGACCTTTCCCCCCCAGTATGGTTAGAGCCCTGAAAAAGATGCTGTAGTTTTGGCTGGGCCATAACAATAAAACAGAACTTAACTGAAGGCATATTCCTTACCACCATTCCAGCAAACAACAATGAAAATATGAACAGCCCCACTCCCACCCTCCTCTTTGTTATCACCATTTCCCTGGCCTCCTTTCTGCCCTCATCCCTGTTCCCACTACCACAGCTCATGCCTTTCTCCTCATCATGGCTCCAAAGGGAGACTTTCTTTATTGAAATCAATGCTTGCTTTCTTTTTCTTTCTTTTCCCTTCCTAACACTTGTTTTTTATCCTGTGGCAGTTAATTTTCTTTATTTGATGAACTTGTCACTTTTGTCATACCGTTGCTTGATCATATCACTTTGTATTTCAGTATCCAAGGGGTGTGGATTATCAAAATTCCTGTTTTCTTTCTTTGAAGTGCATTTTTGTTGGCCTCTGGCAGAAAGATCAATCCCAGTCTCACTCAGATGATCTTTTTTTTTTTGACAGAATCATTGCAATGATGTTTTAGAGATCTGTGGTAGTCTTTTCTCAAATTAGTAGGAATTGGAAATTATACTTGTTCAGTGTTGTGTGAAAAGTATTTAATTTCCAGCTTTGAATCACTATTTTTTGGTAAGGTGATTGTGTCATTGTACCAGTGCTGTGTTTACTACATTGAGAGTTACTTCCCCCTGAAGGTTTGGTGTAAATGTGGCGTGGCGGTGGAAGGTCAGTGAACTGCAGCAGTATTTGCGTGTCAGAAGCCTTGTCTGTAGTGACATCAATTAAGAAAAATGAAGTGTTGTAGCTGTTTGATTAAGAATCTGTCTGTCTGTCTCTCTCTCTCATCTCCATCGAGGAATTAATGTTTTCACACAGAGAGAGAGACAGACAGACAGGCATATATGTATATATATATATGTGTACATATATATATATAGAGAGAGAGAGAGAGAGATTTTGTTTGTTTTTGTTTTTAAACGCATAAATGTACATGTATGTATGTGTGTATGCAAATGTGTGCATTTGTGTTTGTGTGTCTGTTTCTTTCTCTGATTTTGTATTTTTTCAGTCTCTCTCTGTTTGTCTCCATTTCAGTGTGTGTGTGTGTGTGTGTGTGTGTGTGTGTGTGTGAACCTGTTTAGTTAAGGCAGTTGCACACCTGTCTTTGTACCGTCATTGCTGTGGGTGTTACCAACAATATTGCTTTCAGTTCCATGTTGGTTCTGTCAAATATACTGCTGCTGCCTTTATTCTAAACTCACCTTGTGTAATATAATATAATATAATCCACCCAAAACATTTCGACAAGGAAAAAATCCCTAATCCACAAACATAGCTCACACTTCCAGAAGTGAATAACAGGCAAATGCCATGAAAATTACACTAGAAAAACTCCCCAAGTCCACAAATCGGACTCACTTGACTGGAATTGAAGCAATGATGCAAATGCACAAAAGTTCACTTTCAAAATACACAAATTCACACACTTTAATTCTTACCCTTAGAACGGAAGCTGTTATGCGAATGAGGTAAATTCATCTGAGAAAAAAAAATGCCCAAACTTGAAAGCACTCCTGGAATTGAAGTTAAAATGTAAATATGTTTAAGTTCACATCAGAAAAAAGGAGCCCAAATTCATAACTTGCAAAAGGAAAAAAGAAGATGTATTGAGAAAAAATGTGTTTTAATTCTAACAGTAACATTTTCTTCTATGAGAGTAATTCTTTACATTTTAGATGGAAGGGTTAGAGAAGGTAATTTTAGACCTGCATAAACACCACATCTATCGAGCATTTTTTTTTCTTTGTGCATACATGCATCATACTTCTGCTCTCAGGTGTTTACATACAAATATGCATGAATCTGCATCTTCTTTATCCTCCATACTTTTTGACAAGTTTTTTTTTTTTTCCAGATGTTAGTTTCCAGTCCTATCCCACTCTTCCCCTCTCTCTACACACACACACACACACACACACACACACACACACACACACAACATACACACACATATATGCACATATGTGGGTGCACACACACACATGTAATATCTTGATATCATTTTCAAGAAAAAAAAAAAACCTACCTACAGAAACTGAGTTTGTTACTCTGGTGGCATTTATGAACAACTGACCAACTGTGTTTGAAAGTATGAAACAAAAGCCAGTTTCGAAGAAAAAAGAAAAGTCTTGCAAATGATTCTGGAAATACGGTGTAAAGCTCTAATTATTGATGCTTTTTTCAAACAATTCTCTCTCTCTCTCTCTCTCTCTCTCTCTCTCTCTCTCTCATCTCCATCGAGGAAGTTATGTTTTCACCTGCATTTGTTGATTTGTTACTTTATTTTTGAGAACTGGATTATGCAAAAACTACTGAATCTATTTCAAATGAGCTTTAGAAAGTGGTGTTTATCCTAGGGTGAAGGGGACTTTGACTGCAGTAAGGAGAGTTAGGGAGAAACTCTGTTGTGAGGGAGTCTGACTGAGATTATTTTCTCAAAGCTTTCGGTGGAAAGAAGTTGAAATTTTGGGTCCAGTAGTATTGGCCTTTTTGTGTACATTTGTTTCCTATGAAGAAGCTGAATTGTGTAAATGCTGTTAATTTGCTTGAAATATGTGCACAAATGTCATATTTGTATGGTACACTTACGTGTGTGTGTGTGTGTGTTTACAGACATGTGCATGTGTTTTTTTTCATGAAATATTCCCTATCTCCTTTTGAGCAGAATCTTTTTTTTCAATGGTGTGTTCTACTACATTCCTGCTGGGATTTTGTGCATATTTGTGTTTCCTTTATGTGTTCTTTTTTCGGTTGGTGACTCTCTCCTCCCCCCTGGCTTGTTTGCAAACTGAAAATGCCCAGTCTGATTTTAAATTGTTTCATTTTCTGGCGTGGCTGTACAAAGCTGACTCATCACAACAGGAAAACTGATTTTGCTTCATTTTAAGATTGTGTTTTCCATTCCGCCCTTTTCCTGCCCTGTGTCCCCCTTCTTCCACTCCTCCTTTTGATCTATGGGGATGCCAACGCCTGTTTCAGTGTGAATTGTATTCCCACCTTCTGGAAATTCTGTCTATTGGTTTCCTCTGTGTGTGTGTGTGTGTGTGTGTGTGTGTGTGTGTTCCCCAAAATGTATCTATTCTGTTGTCCACAGTGGCCTATTCAACTGTCATTTGTTATAGAAATTTTTCACTCTTTTTTTTTTTTTTTTTTTTATCTGAATTTGTAGCATAACAGCTTTTTTTCATTGTTATCTGGTGACTATATTGGCATTTTCATGTATATTTTTTGTTGTTGTTGTTTTCAGATGCTTTTTTTTCTTTTTTTTCTTTGTTGTTGTTGTTGTTGAGTTTCTTTTCTGCTTTCTTTCTTTTTTCCCTCATGTTTGTGAACCAAGGGTGGATGTTGGGGAGGAGGTGCCTGCACTAAGGTCCAGTTTTGTCATCCTTGGGGATATTGATTCAGTTACCATGCTGTGAATTAGGTGTATATATGCGAATGGCTGTTTGCTGTTGTTTCTTGCAGGATGAGATTTCTGTTCCCAGAGTAGTGACAGCCCTGAGGGGGCCTGTGTGGTCCACTGCAGTATGGTAATGTTGCTAATCATGATTCCCCTATCTTCATCAGTGTTCCACTTAAATCTCAGTAAACCTATTCCCCCAAGAAACTTAACAGAATTTTTAAAGTTGCTGCCCTGCGGATTTTGTGTTTCAGGGTTGTGTTTTTTTTTCATTCTAGAGCAGCTTCTGCATGGTTCCAGCTTTTTTTTTTCCACTTTAGCTCCTGGTCTGTGTTACTTGTGTGTGTGTGTGTATGTGTGTGTGTGTGTGTGTGTGTGTGTGTTGTTGCTTTTTTTTTTTTTTTTTTTCCTAAACCTTTCAGTTGTCAAGGAATAAGCTTCAGTCAAATTAGTATGTCTGACATGATGGTTTGTGTTTAAGAACCATGGTGTATGATGTTGATTGTCCTGTCTTTAAACATGTCTGTAACTATCTTTTTGGTGAGTTATGTATGAAAAGAAGAGAAAGATGACGTACAGCAGACACTACATTGAGAATTCATTTTCTTTCACTTTTTTTCCCCAGAAGAATAGTAAGAGTACTGCCTGTTTCTGGAAATGCAGTGTAAAGTCGCTTGTTGATGAAACAAACGAACCAAAAAACAAAAACAAAAAAGAAAAAAATAATGTCCAGATTTCTTGTGTTTGTCGCATCATGCTGGTGCTTGGAAATAAAGGTCATGTCGTATGCACTTACTTTTTCTTTTCGTTTGCTTTATGTGTGTGTGTGTGTGTATGTATAGGGGGGAGAGCAGAGGAGCCCCAATTTTCTGAGGGCTTTGCCACAGTGTTTGCTGTCTTTTGCATACATTCGCTGCTCACTCTGATTCTCTCTCTCTCTCTCTCTCTCTCTCTCTTGTCATCAAAAGAATTATTCAGAATTTTGTTTAATTCTGAATGTTATAAACAGGTACATTCATGAAGAGGAACAGAGTAATACAAGCAATACAAACTGGTAACCTCAGGGCAGTAGAGGGCACCAAGGTAACATCATAATACAAACAGTGCGCATGACTAACCCTAGCGCACAAGCAGACACCAGGGTCATGTCTTAAGACAAGCAGCACACGGAAGTAACCTTAGTGTTAAAGCAGGTACCAAGGTGACGTCTTAAGACAAGCAGTACACAGTAGCAACCTTAGTGTTAAAGCAGGTACCAAGGTCACGTCTTAAGACTAGCAGTACACAATAGTAACCTGAGTGTTAAAGTAGGTACCAAGGTGACGTCTTCAGACAAGCAGTACACAGTAGTAACCTTAGTGTTAAGCAAGTACCAAGGTCACATCTTAAGACAAGCAGTAAACAGTAGTAACCTTAGTGTTAAATCAGGTACCAAGGTCACATCTTAAGACTAGCAGTACACGGTAGTAATCTTAGTGTTAAAGCAGGCACCAGGGTCATGTATTCAGATAAGCAGTACACAGTAGTAACCTTAGTGTTAAAGCATACACCAAGGTCACATCTTAAGACATGCAGTACACAGTAGTAACCTTAGTGTTAAATCAGATACCAAGGTCACGTCTTAAGACGAGCAGTACACAATAGTAGTGTTAAAGCAGGCACCAGGGTCACATCTTCAGACAAGCAGTGCACAGTAGTAACCATAGCTGTTAGCATGCAAGGAGGCACTGAGGTTACACGTTAATACAAACAGTATACATTAGTAACCTTAGTATATAGGAGGCAAGAAGGTCAGGTCTCCGGGCACCAAAGTCATGTCTTAATACAAGCAATTCACGTTTGTAACCTGAGTGTGGAAGAGGGCATCAAGAGAACATCTTCGTACATACAATACTCACAGGTAACACAAGAGTACAATGGAGGCTCACCAAAAGTGCATTTTAAAATGTGCATTAAAAAAAAATCAAAATAATGAAAGTGTAAGTGTCCCGAGTCACTTAAAAGTCTATGGAGACGACGTGGCGTTTGATTTGAAGAAGAAAGTGTACAAGGGGTCATGTAGGGTATATAAAGGCATGGCAGCATTTATGCATTCCTTCCATGTGCATAATTAATCCAAAGTAACATTTTGACTTTTTCCCCTACGGAACCAAGAAGTTTGATCATATGACATAGTAACATGTGATTTGTTAGCCTAAACCCAGTTTGTGAGTATTGTTCCAACTCAATACAATCCCACCTGCTGGGTCAAAACCAAATCATGCATCAGTGTGTGTATGTGTGTGCATGTATCTCTGTCTGTCTCTGTCTCTTTCCAGCCCTGATGTGGTCCTTTGTGGTTGGTTGGGCTATAAGCAACATTATCTTATCTCTCTGTCTCTTTTCTCTCCCTCTCTCTCTTTGTGTTATTTTGTGCATAACTTGTCAGGTTTGGATTTGTAATCATGTACCATATACTTTACATATATTTTCAAACTTTTGATTGACCTCAAACATGATTTAACCACCACCACCACCACCCACCCATCCACCCCACCCCCCCACTTGTGCACATACACACTCAACACACTGAAATGGACTGCTACATACATGTATTCATTTCTTTTTTGGGGGGTGGGGGGGGGTAGATGGAATGGGTGGGGAGGGAGCCTGTTTTACTTCCATTCGTAACATTTACACACAGGCATATGCATCCCTGAATTATCTTAACAAGTTCACAAATCACAATCATGTCTAGCCGTTTCACCAAGAAAATCATATGGAGATGGACTTCCCTTCCATCACCTTGGAAGAGAAAAACAAGAGAAATAAGTACACAAAAACTTTGATGAAAGACAAATGAAAACGTCTTTATTCACTTTTGATGTGAAGGCTAAGGCAAGGAGAAAAAAAAAAAGGGGGGGGGGGGGGGGGGGGGGGGGATGGGGGGGTATCTGTTGGCTTGATCTTGTACATACCCAGACCCAAGCGACGTGGTTGGGTTTGACCAGTATAATACCCATATATTGGGTTCAACGTGTTGGACTACATCACGTACCTGTTCACAAGAAGCAGAAGATGGCTCGCATATAAACAGAAGAAGATAAAAAACGAGGCAGGAAAAAAAAATCAAACGAGTGGTAGTGTGAAGGTGAGCAATCACACCCACTTTTGCCTTCACTCTGGAAATGTTTTGACTTGTGCATCGCCAGAATGACTAAAGGAATAGTCAGTTCCACGAAAGGACCTGCCCTCCCAAATTTCTAACTGAACAGGACAATTACACCGACAGCCTCACCTGTTGGTTGTAACGGTCGAGGTGTGTGAAGCAAAGGGTTCAGACGAAACCTTTGTAATCAATTGGAGTGGACACCACTTAGAACTTCACTCTAAAATTAAGGACACATCTGATTTGGTACCTACCTGCTTTAGGTTCCAAGCGAACATTCTGAGCGTGTACACGCTCAAAATTGGAGTAATTTGAAACAAAATGGCGCATTAATGCACTCTTTGCATCGTGTCCTATGCAATTGCAAAACCCCAAGCAATTCCATGGCCATGCCAGCCCATTCACTCCCCCACCCCCTTCCCTCCCCGCTCGGCTTTGCTTGCAGCCGTGCCCAGCCTCTCTCTCTCTCTGTCCAACCTCCATCTCTCACTATCCCCCGGCCCCACCCACCCCTCTCTATCTCACTCGGCTTACCCTGCTGGCCATGTGATTTCCCTGTCATGCCACCGCCACGGAATGAGCACTGCTCACTGCACAAAAGCCAGTCACCGCAGGCTGCGTTTGGTCGTGGCAAACTTGATCTGTTGTCCACGTCATTCACACCTCTTCTTTTGCACGAGGAAAGCGAGAGTGGGGGAGCTTTGGCAAGAGTAACAGACACAGGGAGTGAGGCGAGGGAGGGGGGGGGGGGGGGGGGGGGGGGAGAAACGAGTGCTAGCATAACACTAAAGTAAAATTTTATTGAACATTGATCAGATGTTTCGTTAGCAATGGGGTAAGACGTCCGTATAATATGGTACGTCTTAGAACACCCACCTGTCTAGAAGTATTGCGGGTTCGAATGCCGGAAGCGCCAGAAATACCCGCCTCCACCCCCTAAAAAACAGTTTACAGTAAAAGGATATTTGGGGGTCATGATCTAGATGCGGTCTGTAAGGAGTTCAGTGACTCCCACTTTACCATTATCAAACTGGCTACTAGTACTAAAAACGATAAGTTTAATCGCCAATGCGGTTATGAGTTATGAACAAATAGTTTCCCCATGCTTGTGTAGCGCGGCATGGAATATCCGCAGAACAAAAAACACTGTATAAACACTGATAATTATGAACATCAGCGCACTGCGCCAGCCGATAAAACATCGGGAAATCAAGGCCAGTATTCAAACCACAGTTCATTTAGGAAGTTTATTACAGACTGTCGATACCTCAACTTGTTGGGGGGAAAATAGTCCATACCCTGAAAGAGCATACTAGAGCAAAAACTCGCTACAATTTGAGACATTGTATACGGAACCTGTAGGGACGACTATAGAGTGAAACAACCAAAACTGAAGACATCTCCTCAAAAATCTAGACAGCGGCAGATGGATAACATCCTAGAGAAAAAGAAGAATCTAAAAGAAAAAAAAATGAAGGCTGCCTCAAAGGCTGAGAAGAAAAGGTTGGAGAAGCTCTCGGAAGACCTTTAAGCGCAACACATTGCCATCTGCAAAGCAGAATCAGCAAGAAGGAAAAGGAGCTGAGAAGAGAAAACCTAAGATTGCTCCTTCAAAGACCAGGACCAGTCAAAATCTGGGGCATTCACAGTACACAAAGAAACTGTTCAGTAACGTCTCAGGAAAACATATTTCGGTCCTCAGAGCGAAGGACCAGTTGGTGCAGCCTTCAGGGCCAGACCATTAACAACGGACGAGGTAAAGAAAGTGCTTAAGAAAGCTAGAACCAAATCTCCGCCCGGGCCAAATGGAATACTTCTGAACGTTATGGCGGCCAGACTGACTAAATACCTGACAGAAAATGAGTACTTGGATTTGTCAGTCGAGAAAGGAGCCATCCCAGGCGTCTCTAGCTAATGTTGTGCATGCCACCATGATATGGGAGACAACCCAAAGAGCTAGAGCAAGAGATCTGGCAAACGCGCATATGGATCACGACACAAGATGATCAACTGGCCCTCAAGATGTATCAGACAAATCCATATTCTCAATAAGGTCCTCCACAACAGAATACACAACAGACTGGATCAATCTGGAAATTGGTATAGTAGTGGGCTGTACACATTTCCCTTAATACTGTTTATGTTGGCAATGGAAATCGTCTTGAAAACTGCCATGAGGGTCCGGCAGATCTCGGGAAAGAATATCAAATGCCCCATCTAAAGGCCTTCATGAATGATACAACAGTGCTTTCCACCAATGAAGACAAAATACGCAAAACACTGGAGCAGCTAGATTCATTCAGCTAGGATGAATTTCAAGCCAAAGAAATCACGAATTCTCCCTGCAGAAAGAGAAAAATAGCCAACAAAACCATTCCAACTGCAACAGGAGAACCAGTCAAGAACCTCGGGAGGTATGATGATTCCTTGAAAGACACAATGAGGGAAGAGGAAAACCAAGCAATTGGACGAAGAAAGCCTGCAGATAATAGACCAATGTGTCTAGCAAAGGTCTGGTGCTTGCAGTTGATGGTGATACCGGAACTTCTGTGGCCTCTTCTGATATGACTTTACTGTGGTCCGGCCTTAGCTAAACACTGACAGAAAATGGACGTTCGGGAGGCAGTAGACCTGGCAAAGGAAAACCTCAAGATCAGGGAAATAACAGGCCACACACGGACCAACAGAACCTGTCTGAAACAGTGGTAAGAAGCAAACGGGAAAGCAAAGAGAAACATTGTAGCCTAATAGAGGAGCTAAAGAAGAGGACGCCAGACAAACCAGAAGACAGGCCAAGAAGGACAGCGGACTACATGGAAAAACGCACTCCAAAGAAGTCTCACCTGCAATGACATATGGCACATGGCACCTCTGTTGAATGGGGGAATGGGGAGAAGATCCGGACGATGCCGAACTGAAAGGCATACTTGTAGTGGAGAGAAACACCTTCATCAACACACATAATGTTATGTACACATACATAGCAGAAAGAACTCCCTATCTTCTCCACGTGACGGCCAATTAAACTGATACTGCCGCTTGACTGAGTTGACTTATTTCACAATCACTGCAGTGTCAAATTCATGATCCCAGATACTCTCCGGGACCAGGCTGCCTCCAATTCAGTTGTGGGGCGACCATCCCCAACCCGGCGGGTCCCCGGGTGGCGGATAGGGGAACGGCCCTCAGATATGGGGGTTGTAAGTCAGGCTTGCCTGGCAGAGTAAGCAGTCCCGGACCAACTGGCGATGTTCCTACCAGGACGGGGTGGGTCAACTGATAGCACTGTTGTCCTCACTGAAATGCCCAATGTGTCCTAAAACGGGCTCATCATGCGATCAAGAGACGCGTTATAACCTCTAGCCCCGGCGTTGGACCCTCGGAGAAACAACCCCCCCCCTGTGCTCACAGGGCAGGACGTACGGGCCATGAGCTAAGGATAAGGCACACCGAAAGAAAACTCCAGCTGAAGACGGAGGTATCGGGCCACTGGCGCAAACTTAAACCACGATACCACGCATCCACGATTATGCAGTCCACAGAATTTCGATGTGGCGCTCGACCTTCGGAGACCCGCGGGGAGGTAGGGAGCCGGGCCCTATGCCTCAAAGGGGCCCCACCCCAAGCAGTCGGTGGTCGGACCAGAAGTATTGGCCAACACGACAGCAATGGAAGCCAAGTTGTACGGCACCCGGGGAGGAGCTGCGGTGGACGGCAGCCTTCATCGAGGACACCGGGTTGCTCATCTAATGGGAGGCAAACGAGGAATAAGAAGAATTCGATGCTTTCACGGGCATTGAAGCGTGCAAACAAAGGCAAGTCGTTATGGTGAACCTACTCATTTTTGAGTGAACCAGCTTTTTAGGAAGAAGAAAGAAGAAAACAAAAACGAAAGGAAAAACGCTATTTCCTGTCAAGCGACCTTGACCAACATCGAGCACTTCCGATTTTCGCCTCGCACTGCTTCGTCTGCAAATTGCAAGTCCTTGCAGACCAAGGGAAACGCAGCAGATTTTCTTTTCAGAAACTGCGAGCGCACACTTCTTTGCAGCTATGTCAGGCAGAGGGGGAAAAGAAAAAACCAAAGCCGTGTCTCGGTCGGCTCGTGCTGGTGTGTTGTTTCCCGTGGCTCGAATGCTACGGTATCTCAAACGCGACACGCATCACCTTCGCGTCGGCAGTGGGACTCCCGTCTACATGGCGGCTGTCATCGAATATTGACAGGTCAGTTGTTGTGTGCATGCATTTATTGATCACTTGCAGTCGGATGCCCAGAGAATGTCAGCTACCCCCCACCCCACCCCACCCCCCAAAAAAGAAAATGAAAAAGCCGCGTAGTCCATTTGGGTTTTTCCCATTTGTGTTGTGCATATCCAGTATTGTATTGCCATAGGATGTTGCCTGAGGTTCTGTGATTGGCCTTTTTTCTTTCTTTTTTTTCTTTCTTTTTGCATTTTTTTTTTTTTTTTCACTTGTTTTTCCTCGACATGTAACATCATATTTTATGGGCTTTAAAATAGTTTTATTTGCAGTCTCGTGTGTGTGTGTGTGTGTGTGTGTGTGTGTGTGTAAAAATTGGTATTTAAATGTGTACAATTGGTACTTCATTACTTGATATTTGAATTCAACTTGCCAGCTTCTTTTGATATGCATTCTATTCTTTAAGTTTTGTTTTGCTTTGCTGTTGTTGTTTCTTGAAGTTTATATTGAAACCTTTCTCATTATATCCACCCATACATTATAGATTAAGATTCCATCAGCCATGGAATCCACCTGTGGAAGTATAATCTCATCTCCCACCCCCATTCCCCTATTCCCCTCACGTGAAGATTTAGTTATGCTCCATGTGCACTGCACTGCAACAGACTTGCCCACAGGTAAATCTGCCTCACCATCATAGTTTTTGTTGTTGTCATTGTTTTTTATAACTAAAATGGAAAAGCATAGCAGCTGATGCTCAAAAGGTGTGGGAGAGATCCAGAATGATTTCTGAATAATTTACCTTTTCATGATTTTATGTCCTGTTTCAGAATCCAGTGTTGTTCTTGGTTCTCGGTTACATGAACTTTATGATGAAGCGTTTTCAAACCACTCTGCTCAGTTCATCACATTATTTCATCATAACGTTTTGTGTTGATTCAGTTAGCGCAGATGTACCATTTATAGTGTTTGTTGAAGTGCCATTCTACATATTTTTTTTTCTTTTTTTTTCTTTTTTTTGGGGGGGGATGGGGGGCTTATTTCATTCATATTCATTTTCATGCTTCTTAGGTGTGAAGATTACTCACCAATCTAAAACTTCATAAATCGTTAAATGGCTGTGGGTACATAAACAATAAGGTGCATTGCTGGAGTATTACAAGGAAATTGAAAGTCACATACACTAGATAATAAATGTGTATGTATGCGTATCTCATTTTCATTCAGTATCTGTTGTCAGAACAGTTGATGCCTGGAAAGCCTTGTTTGCTAGAGATTAGAGCTGTATTACTTTTAGGATTTTCATTTTTTTGTTTATTTATCTATATTGGGTCAGATTTCTCCAGGTGAGTTCAGTATAGAATTTCAATACCAGTTTATATTTTCAGCGGAAATCCTGGAGCTGGCTGGGAATGCAGCTCGTGACTTCAAAAGAGGCAGAATTACTCCAAGACACATACTGTTGGCTGTACGCAATGATGAGGAACTGGATGTGGTGGGTGAAACTTGTTTAGAAGACATGAAGAATGTAACAAAGGATGTGACAATTCCCAGTCATAGAATGATTTACGTACTGTAAGGTAGTGAAAGTGCACTCAGTGCTCATACTCTTGCATGCACATGTATGTTAAAAATGAATTTGAAATGAGATAGATAGAAGGAATTAATGACACTTTTTGACTTGTAGTTTATGAGAAGTCTGTTGGGGGGGGGGGGGGGGGGGGGGGGGGACAAACTGCCAATGCAGGGAAACCAGCATGCATGTGGGAAACAGCAAAAGCACCAACCAGCTGTTATCATTTATGCACTTGTGTAGGATAGGTAATATCCTTTTCCCTTTATAGTAAATGTCAGCTTTAAAGCAGGGTCATGAGAGCATTACCTTGTTTGTAGGTTATGTATTTAAACAAGAGAAAGAACTTTTAATTCATTTCCTTGGTGGTGTTGGATCACCAGGAAGTTACTACCTCTTCCTGTTTTCACAGAGACACTTGACCTGTTGACCACAGACCATTTGGTTGAGCTGTCCTATTTGTTCTTCCTTTTCCAGTGACAAGATAGAATTAAGGGTTTCCAACCAGAATGGTGTGTTTCAAGAGTCTGAAAGAAAGCAGATACACCATTCTGGCTGGAAACTGGTGACTTAATTGCATGGCTCGACCATCAGCTTGAGAAAGACAAAAACTCTCTATCAGCCAAACTGCTTCTTCCCCCCATTATCCCTTTTATAGTAACCAGCTGAAGATGAGGATGGTTTCACACACTAGGCCAACAACGGTTTAGTTGACAGATCCTTAGACCAGTTCACAAATCTGCAAAGCCAGCCAGGTAGTTGGTCATCTGTTCATGAGAGTGTTTGAAAATGTGGAAAAATGAATATGAACTATGGACAAAGCATTTAAATCTGATGTGATCTGGATTAAAAGGACAGATCCAGGATCCATTTGCAATTTGCAGAGGTCTGTGCTGCTCCAAGTAGCTTCTAGTTTTCATAGAAATGAAAGGCAGGCTACTGGCTGACTGCACAGATGGTGCCATGTCATAGACAGTGAAGAACGATCAGACCTATGCTGGTGTGCAGGCGAAACACAGAAGAGAGAAACTTACGGCAAATACAAGGAAAGTATTTTACCATCATTTTGCTGGTTTGGGTACAATGAAAATTAGACCAGATTACTCCAAGACATATAATGTTGGCTGCGCGCAGTGAGGAGGAAATGAATTACATGTGAGTGAAAGCTTTTTTGACCTTTCGTAGTGATTGATAATGTGAGGAATGTAGGCTTTCTATAAAGAGTAGCGGATCTAGCCAAGCACTTGGTGGTTGTTACAGCAAGGCTCTGTGAATTATTTTAGAGCAGTTTTAAAAAGAGTGTGTGCATACAGCCCGACAATTTATTTCTTTGCCAGTATGAAGGGAGTGAAGTGGAAGCTGGTTATATTTAGCCAGTTTAGTTCTGAAATGATTTTCTTTGTTCTTTTTCTTGGTGAAAGCCTTTGTATCTGTAACACCAGTTGTAATGAAAAGTGTTGTTTATTTTAATGCCAAATGTTGACACTCCCTTTGATTTCAGTCATGGTCTGTGTCTGTGTACAGCTGTTCAAGAAGGTGACCATTCCCCAAGGGGGAGTGCTGCCTCGTCTGTTGCTCAGCATGCAGAAGGGGAACCTGGCCCCCTCAGCCGCTGCAGTGGCATCGGCAGCATCCACATCCAAAGGCTCAGCCCTCAAGGCTGCAGGCACAAAGAAGGCAGCTGCTAGTGATAAGAAAAAGGCCACAAAGGCAGCGGCCAAAATGATCAAGGCAGCTCTAAACGCGGCTAAGTCTGCTCCAGCTGGGACCAGGAAAGGCAGGGGGAAATCGGTAAAGTTTGTAGTTTTAACTCTCTCCCTAGTGGTCTTTCCCCTTGACATTCCTCTTCATACTCCGCATTTAGATAGGCTAGTTAGAAAAAGAAAAAAAAAAATATATATATATATATATATATATATATAGATATATATATAAACACACCCAGGCATTTGAAATCGATACATATTGTAACACTGTATTCTTTTATCGAAATGTAAGCTTCCAGATGACTCATTCTTCTCATCCTGTCTAGCTGTGTCAAATGAAATTATATGTTCATTTTGAAAACAGTATGGTGAATACAGTCAGCAAAAAGGTGGTTAGGTAATCCATGAATTCATCCATAGAACTGCTCTTAGATGTGTAAAATAGTGGAGATAGTAGTAGTAGTAAATGAAACACAAGATGTAAAGAAAAATTATCATTTGATTATCAGAAATCAGGTCAAAGAAAGCAAGAGGAGTGTGGCGTTCATTTGCGCTAGCTGCAGGCTTGTGAGCGTATGATGGATGGTGTTGGGGGGAAAAAGAAAACTGGAAAATTCTGCTGTTAGTCATTCATCATAAACAGAAGAAAGGCATTTTCCTTTTCGAATATTTGATTTGACTTTAAACAAATACTTCCTTTTTTCCAGATCAGCTTGCTGCTTATTCTTGTCTGCTGAGTTCATTGTTGTTGTTTAAGCCATTCCTCCGCATTAGTCACCATCAAAGTTTCCGCATGAATCTCTGGAAACGCACTCTGATAAATTTGACTGTCAACCCAGCCCACTAGAATAATCATCAGAAATTATATTAACATCTGAACCTGATATTTGAAGTGACTCGGACGCTTCATTTATACTATACAAACAATTTCTGTTCATTTACTTGTGCAACAAAAGTTTTGGTTACTCCAAACCACCAGGCTGAAACGTACTACACCAATCAAAGCATCATACAAAGGTGGAAGTTCACTGTATAGTAATCAGACCAGAGCAGCAAGTTGTTTGATTTTGCAAGCCTGAGGTGAGGAATCACATTGCGGTTTTTGCATTTTAAAAATTGCCCATGCTGTATTTGTCACAAGTGTTGTTCACAGCAGTGCACAAATATGCATAGCTTGCATATATAGCTACATACATACCTTGTGCACGTGCACACACACACACACACACACACACACACACACACACACACACACACACACACACACACACACAAAATGCATGCACCTCACTCGAGCAATTGCATGCATGGTCGCATGCATGTACAAACACACACACACACACACACACACACACACACACACACACACACACACACACACACACACACACACACAGATGGATGCACACAATCACATCAGTGCTCAGCACCTTTGTCACCTGCACAGGCTCATACACATGATGAGCATTACTAAACATTTGCAAATGCACAGTGATACAGTGTGTGTGTGTGTGTGCATGCATGTGCGCATGCACATGTGTGGATAGCTGTGTTTGTGTGTGTGTGCCACTGGTCTAATTATTCATGTCTGTCTGTCTGTTTTAGTGACACACTACACAATTTGTGCATCATTTTCAGGATATGCTTAAGGCTGCTGATACATGCCACGACATTGCTTGTGTTAAAACTGAAACTTCATCACTGTGCAAACATTTCGATTCTTACATGCTTCTGACATTGTTTCGTTGCAGGCCTCCATAGCTGATGACGACGATGATGATGATGGAAAACCGTCTGGCAAGGGAGCTGTAGCGGCTGGTGGATTCACTATTCTGTCTGAGAAAAAACTCTTCCTTGGTCAGAAGGTGTGTAGTTAATCTACCCCCCCTGGAGATGCAAGAAGTGCTTTTCTTTTCTTTTCTTTTCTTTTTTTTTTTTTAAATGTATTAAGTTCTATTTTTGGTACACCTATGCCATTGGCACAGAATGTTTTAAAAACAATGTGTGGTACTTTGACGAGATGCCGCCTGTGGGCACATAATGATCAGCCAGTGTCAGACCATTGTGAGTAGTTGCTGACAGCATTTAAGACAGTTAGAGGCGGCAGCTACAAATCAAGAAACTTTCGGAATTGAAGTGCATTTAATTGTCTGCTCTGATTGGCTGTTACAAATTCTTACAGCCAATTAGCATTTATTTTACATGTTAAAGAACACCGTCACCGATCATTTCAACATGTCTCTAGAATGCCTAGGAAGAACTAGCAAAGTTGATGCAAACTGGATTGGTCTTTGTAACTAATTAATCTCTTAAAGTATATTTGAAGCTGTTACTTTTAATAATTTCAGTTATGTATGCCCTGATGTGGTTGAATGTTGTCTTATGCAGCTTAGGCTATGATGATAGCTGGCAAAAGTTTGTTCAGATTTGCAGAACTAAAAACATTCCCATGTGGGAAAAGGGTGGCAGTTTAGGCAAACACTGAATGTAGCCCCTGCCTCCCCATCCTTGACCACATCGAAGCAAGGGTACCATGTACTAGTCAGCATACAGGGATCCAATCTTTTGGTCAGCACATTCGATGTCAGTTATTCATAGCCAAGTCATCAGCCAAGGCTCGGTCAGGCTGTTGAGTGAAGATGTGTATGGTGCTTGCCTTACAGGAAGGACTGGGCTGTGTTTATTACACCCCATATTCCAAGGACAGAGAGCTGGGGAGATAGCCGACTGCTCAGGGGTCTGTCCACTGCAGCATGCCTATGAGTCACTGTTACGCGTAGGGTAGGATTAACCATATAACTACCCACCTGCCCATGTCATTACCAGTGCACCACTCATCCACCCATATCCACCCTTCCACGATGACTTTACATAACAGATGGGTTAGGAAAGATGGACATTGAGACACAACATTTGAGCCATCTTTTCCAAACCTTGTGGCTGCCATTTGTAGACAACTGGCGCCGAAAATGTTGAGAGTTGTTGATTGTTTCACATTTCATCAAACATTACTAGCAGAAGCCAGTGTGTGACAGTGGTAAAGAGCAGTCCATTTAACATGACTCTGGGGTGATTTAGTGCTCCAGACACTGTGCAATAGACAGTGACTCCTACAACAGCATAGACTGTATAGGCGTGTTTGAAATCAGTTCAGTCTCAAGAGGCAGTGAGGTAAGTGACAAAGAAGAATTGAGTCAGGTCTTGGTGTGTTGAAGCTTAATGCTGCTTAAGATAGGGCTCAAGAGTATATACTCTCATATGGATATGATTATTTTTCTGCTACAGCTCACAGTATTGCAAGGAGACCTCGTCAAGGTTGCAGCTGATGCCATCGTTCATCCTACCAATGCCTCATATTTCATGGGAGGGGAAGTGGGTGAGTCACATGTTTAACAAACTGGTCTTAGCTCTCAGGAGTTTGACATATAAGCATATTTAGCCAAACAGGGAGTAAAGTGCAGCGTCTCCTGTTTCCTGATTAAAAGTGGAAAAGGCCAGTGACAACATTTATGTTTAGTCCTATTTTCCAAGTTTGTACTGGTATGTGTGCCATAGCCTGTCAGCTCTGGGCAAGGTTACATCATCTTGCTCGCACAACTGGGTGTCTCTGTATAGCAGATAAGTGAATTTTAATAAACATCTACAGCAAAACACAAGAAGAAAACATGACATATATATATATATATATATATGATTTTAACTCTCTGTCTCTCCCTCCCTCTCTCTCTCTCACACACACACACACACACACACACACACACACACACACACACACACACACACACACACACACACACACACACCACACACACACACACACACACTTTCATTGACATATCCTCACAGACATACAGTACACAGTAACTTACACCTAGAGTCTCATGGACTGTTGCTCATTTGACATAGACTGACCAGTGTGCAGCAAGTGTCTCAGAAGCGTAGATTAACAGCATTCTTCTTGAGATTTGTTTGACTGAACTTCCACTGAGCTCCCACATTTCCACAAGAGAAATGTAACAATTTAAATCAAAAGGTGAAAACAAATATCACTAGCCAAAAAAAAAAAAAAAAAAAAATGGAAAAAAAAAAAAAAAAAAAAAAAAAAAAAGAAAGAAATTCAGTGGTAAGGAACAAAAAGGTGGCAGTGGAATCCGGAGAGCATTTGTCATGCATTTTGTGTGTTAGCAAATGATACTGTTGCCATGACATTATATTGAAAGTTCTTAGCGGGAGCGAGCAGTCACCATATTGTTAACTTGGTTGAAATTGAAGTGTTCTCATGCTGTCACATCTTGTGGCTGCAAGATCCTGCAGAAGCAAAGGAGATCAACAAAAGCTGCATGAACAAGTTGTCATGGCTGTGGTTAGATCGAAAAGTGGACAATATACCTCTCGGTTTCAGATTTGCGTTTAATGGCACCATGTTGAATGCAAGTTTCAAATGTTTTGTTCTGAGAGGAAGTGAAATGAAGGGAGAAAGGGTCAGGGAAGGAGGGGAAATACCTCTTGAATTTCAGCAATGGTTGCTTTTCCTCAGTGGAAGCTCTGCTTTCAGGAAACCAATGACCCTGTCCTGATTTTTCTTTTTTCTTCAGGACAAGCCATCTCCAAGGTTGGTGGCCGAGACTTCCAAAAAGAAATTGACAATTTGAAAGCATCTCACCCATCTATAAGCACAGCTGAAGGTAGGTTTTCTTTCTTTTTGTTCAGACAGTCAAAGTAATTTAGATTTTTTTTAATATACAAAGTGTTTACTGGCTTTTGGGGAAAAAATATTGAAAATAGATTGCATAATGTCTCGTTCTTTAAATGAAAATGAATTCTTGATTTATTTGCAGATTTTTATTCAAAAAATTAATTGACACTCCTCAAACTTATACTTTGTATGCAAATTCTCGTGGTTTATTCGTCCACTGTTTGAGTGGGGTACAAATTGGGTTGGCTTTGGTCCACAGTGTCTGATTTAGCTGACTGTAAAGTGTACTCAAGCTGCTGAGCTTAGACTGGATTTTGGTGTGTATGGAAAACAGCATTAGATGGGAAGGCATAAATTCCTCCAAGCTCTGACTCCGCTCAATGGGGAGAGCATGAAACAGCTTTTCTCTGCACATCACCATGGTCTTACAGTCAAAAACTGATGCTGTCATGGATAAGAACCTAGAATGATGAGTTTTGTTTAAATCCCCAAGTCCGACTAGGTCTGTGACTTGATTTCCTGATGTTAGTTTCATCTTTCTGCTTCCATAAAATTCTTCAGCAGTGCTCCTACAGACATCACAGTTTAAACATGTTCAGATACTGTCTCTGCAAAATGTTACACTGGAGAGAAGTTTTAGAGTCATCATGCATACAGACAGACAGTGTCTCAAAACAGTTCTCTTTCCCCTTGCCTTCGTCACCCACACAGTGTAAACATCCTGTCTTTAAGTGATATTGAGCTTGGGGATCACAGATATGGTTATCACTTGCTGACCAAGGAAGAGAAAAAAAAAAAAGCATGCTGGTGATAATATCATGTTTTCCTTGTGTGTAGCCACTATTTGTCCTGGGCACAATTTCCCCGCCAAGTTCGTGATCTGCTGCAATGGACCCACCTGGAAGATGGACGAGGCCCAGAACCTGCTGGACAAGGCCATCACCAACTGCCTTAAGTTGGCCGACTCCAAAAAACCTCAAGACCATAGCTATTCCATCCTTAGGCAGCGGGCGGTAAGCGTTGGACTGGTTTTTGTTGTTGTTGTTGTTGTTGTTGTTTTTTTTTGTTGAGGTCAGTTAGGATGACAAACTGTAGGTGCTTGGTACTTATCATTGGTTTTGCTGCATAGCTCGTTCTCAGCTCTAGTATGTGACCTACTTACAGCTTTAGGCACTATGAGATCCCTCTTCAGTATGCACTTATCTGAGCTTAGTTACACCGAAAAAACCGTCGGCAAGGTAAGTAACTCCGTAATTTGAACATGGTTACCCATTAAAAAATTAATTTAAAAGAGAGGAAAGGAAATAACGAAATGAAAATAATTTTAAAAATTCCTACGAATATATATGTTGCTATATCGTAAGTTTGAAGAATGTCACATGAGCCATTTACTCAGGAAAAAAAAAAAAATCTTCTTCAGAACTTTCTTCCGAATTGTGTTCATCATACCTGGAACTTCATCCAGTCGAAATCTAGGTCACTCTAAGCTTCATTACCCAGCACTTTCACTAAGTCTTATGCCGTAAATCCTACAAAACACAGTATCTCCATCACTAAATCTCATTATAGAACGGCAGAACTCAAGGTTAGCCACGGTGAAAAACGGCATTTCGACCTCAAAACTTTAAAAAATTCGAAAACTCGAGAACCACGGCACGTATCGACTCGCGGTTTTTTTGCAAACGGAAGTAAATGGCTACAGGAAGAAGGAAGTCACGTTCTCGCGAGACTTCCTTTTCTACGAGAAAAACATGGCGGCGCCCATTGTTGCCACGTGTTTTACCGGGCGCTGGCGGGCGCTCAGCGTTGTGGTCGAGTGTGAATGTGTAAGAGAAGGACATAATTGTGTGTGCTTGCCAACATGAAATCAATGGCAACAGTTATGACAAGACCACCATAGTAAAAGAATGAGAACAGTACATGAACTGTTCAGGAGAGAGAGAGTATAGAAGAAAGGGCCTCAAAAGGAGAAAAATGTCATTTGAAAGATATTTCATACATTTTACTGAGCACATTAACATTAGCTGTATCCTGATCAGCAGTTTTTGTTTTGTCTGTGAAATGTGAATGGAAATAAAAATGGGTAGATGAAGTTGAAGGTGGTTTCCTTATGTGAACTTTCATTGTCCCTGCAGAGCTGGCTTCCCCAAGCAGACGGCAGCACAGACCATCCTGCAGTCCATTCGCAACTACTTCAACACCACAGCCAGCAGCTCCCTCAAGCAGATCTTCTTTGTCCTCTATGACATGGAGAGCGTCAACGTCTACTCATCCGAGCTGGGACGCCTGGACTCATAAACTTTTCTCCATGGTCACGGGATCATTGGGTAACAAATTAATGGCAGCAGGATAAACAGTGTATTGTATCAAAAGTGGGACATTTGATAGAAACTGTTGCATCAGTTTTGTTGCTTCTTTTATATGATTTTATTCCATGGCTTTGAAAAGAAAAAAAAAAAAGAAAAACCGCTTTGAGGAATAAGAATGAAATCTCCCCTCAAAAATATAGACAAAGATATATCGTCATAGAGAAAATGGTTGTTTGCCTTCAGGAAGCTTGCAAATTTATGGGTTAATGTTTTTTCATGTTCCTTATTCCTCTGCTGTTACAATTGTTGTGATAGCAGAATTTTTGATATGTAACACACACTAAAACAGAGGAGAATTTCCTTATCACAGTTATAAAATGACATCCAAGTCTTAATTTATGGTTGACAGTTTCTTCTTTGAAGGACCAGGGTCAAATACTGAACCTGCTAATTTACATGTGGTAAAAAACAGGTTGGTTATGAGCATGCTCAAAATAAAATCAACAGTGTCTGGAACTGCTAATAAACTGCAGTTCAAATGTTCAAAAGATTGTATTATTGTGAATTTAAATGAGAGTAAAGGGCGAGATATATTCCATTATTGTGAATTGAGAAGGGTGAGCATGTACATCCATTTTGACTCATTTATCTTAATTAAAAAAAGTTACTAGAGTGTTTGGTTGTCCTGTACCTGTTAATTTGGGTTCCAGAGTACTTGAAGCTAGAACTCGGAAATACTCTACATAAATCTACGACTGTGAGATCACCAGAATACTGCAATTTGAACTCCTGAACATCAGTGTGTATGCTGTTCATGATTGTCTGGCCTCCACATCAAATACAGAAATGATCCAAACATGAACCCATCAAATGTGTATGTACCCATGACTGTTGTTGCCTGTTTGCCAAATCAGGATGATGCAAGTATTGACTGGCAGACTTCTCTTGTATATCTGTTCAACTTGTCAGCTCATCCATGCCTGTGTGTTGCAGCAGCAGGATCATGAGAGTGCTGTGAGAATGAACCCAACTGAAAATCATGCACGCATAATGTATGTGATCAAATGATTCATCATCAGGTTAATGTGCATCAGTCATCTATCTTGTTGACTTATGTGATGGATATGTTGTGGACGAGTGACTGCCAACTGTGTTTTGAATGCTTCCTAAAAAAAAAAGATGCATAGAGAAGCAACTTTCTGAGAAAAAAAAAATGCAGAAAGAGAAGAACATTTGTTTTGAAAAGATAGTACCATAAAGATGGTCATGGTACATTTAGATCTTCTGCTATTCATTTTCCTTGCAGTGGTGGGGGTTTTTTTTTGACTACTTTTTTTTTTTTTTCACATTTATGTTCATTTGCTGTGTTGATAATCATGCACTGAAAGAGGCTATTTAGACGCTTGAATTTTGTATGTTTTAAGGAATTTTGTTCTTTAAGGTAATAGGGACTTGGTTCATATGGACTGATTAAAGATCACAGAGCTGATTTAAGAGGGTTTAGATTTAGGAATTTAATTGCTAATTTCTACATCATTCACAGGTTTGCATTGTAATTGTCAGTTTTGCAGCATTTTTACCTGCTTAATACTATCCATCCGCAGATGGCATGGATAGCACGATTCCCTGGTCACGCACGCATGTGCACGGCGCTCAGTCCCTGCAGAGGCGCATTTTTTGCCACTTTCTGATTTTTTTTTTTAATGATAGCCAGACAACAACTGACAGTGTTGTGACAGGTGTCATTGAAAAGAACAAAAACACTCAGCTAATCGAACATAGTCATTTCGAATCAGTTAGTTTTAATGTGTATAAACGACTGTCCGTTGAAAAAACATGGCTGCCAAGTTAAAAAAAAAAAAAAAAAATAGTTTACATTCTATTCCGTTCTTTTACAACACGCTGTCAAAATCAGAAGCAAACAAGTAAGCAACATCGCCATTGTTTGCATGGCCCATGTTTTGATCAAATGCATTTGTGCCCCGTCATCTGAATGGCCTCATCAGCGACAATGTGTGATGTGGTGTCATGTACTGCAGTTGATATTGATGATTCGTCAGCAATATCATTATTTTCGGCTGCATCTTCAATAAAATCACTTTCCTCTACTCTGTCACAATTTTCGGTATCTCTATCACTGCCTTCATCATCAGATTCACTTTGTAATACAATTTCAAGCGCTTCATTGCATGAGAAATTGGTACCACCCCCCCTTTGCCTGACCGACATTTTTCTGGCACAGGAAATTCCAGGCACACTTAGCGGGAAAGCCAAGTGCCAGTTTCTCTGTTTCAAAGCTTCTGGGGTCAGCCAAGTTCATGAAAGAGCTCTAAAAGTAGGGTGTACAACTCGTGAGGACATCGCCAATAGTAATTATAGAGCTTATTTCCCCTAGACCATTTCAAGGAAAGTCTAGGAATTTTTCATGTTCCCGACCACCGACAGTGGCGGACACGGCAGAATGTACTGTCTTCCTGTCCGCCAGCCTTGGCTGACGTGGCTGCAAGGGAAAGAAATCTCGTCCACCACCATTGGCGGACACAGGTGGTAAAGGTTAAATGCTTCCTAGACTCCTTGTATTGCTGGCCAAAGGTGGTGCAGGTTTGCTCCTGGCTGGTTGATTTGGCTGTTGCGAACAGTAATTCTCTGGGTCACACTGGCACCTTCGTTTTCTTCCTTTTAGCATGCCTGCCATAGATTTGTAATTTTCTCCTGTTTGTGATAAAGTTGACATTTGTGTTCATACCTGAGGCACTGAGTAGACTTTTAATAAATGGAGAAAAAAAAAAAAAAGCATGGTTGATGAGAATTAATATTACTAATGATGCTGGTATCCATGAAAGATATTTATACACTGGAGTGGGGACTGCACTGGAAAGACAATCTGCAAGAAATGTAAGCATCTATTGCTTAATGTTCGCTACAGGTTGGCACTCTCTTGTCACAAGGCTGGTGTGAGCACTCGTCATTTGTTGACTGCTGAAGTTTACGAACATTGTTGTACCTTACTGCATTAGTGGAATTTTGTTGTATTGAGTATAGTAAGCATAATATTTTCTAAACATATATCTGAATCTGCAAACATTTCAGTCCCTTTTGGCTGTTTTTCTTTGTGCGCTTGCTTGTAAAATGTTATTTTAGTGTGTGTGTTTGACAAAGCTACCTACCAATTCATCACAATGAATGATGCAGGTTTAGTGTATCTGTTGTGTGATTTATTTTCACTGCACTTGAATCCATTCTAGGTTTTAGTGTGACACTTTGTAAACCACAAGTTTGTGTGGGGATAGAGGTGGGATCGGGGTGGGGGGTCATCAAAATATGTGATTTTTTTTTTTTTTTTTTTTTTTTTTTTTTTTAACTGTCTTTTTCGCAAGAAGTAGGCAATGAAAAAATGATATTTCAATATATTTAATGAGGTGTATACGTTATCCGGAAGGCAACATAAGAGTGGAATCCATCTGTGGTTGATATTTTTTGATTCAAATTTTTACTGCAGGTTTGTTGTGGTTGTTATTGTTGTTGCTTTATTGAGTGGTTGTTGTGTGTGTGTGTGTTTTCTTTGTTTTGTTTTCTTAAACTACTGAATGTTTCTGTGATTTTAGTTTTGCGCAACTGTTTTGTGTGAGCTTTGTATGTATGTATTGGTACTGTAAAAGATAGTGATAATATCAAGTGAGTGATATATACTTATTTGTTTATTACCTTTGATGTGATTTTACATTTTGTTCGTTGGCTCATTTTGAAGACGTGAGCATTCATCACCTTGACCAGGAGATTACATCATCATCTGTGATAGCAGCAACAGTTCAAGAAGTCAAACATCTTTCATCATGGTTTGATGTCAGTCATCTTATTGACCAAAATAAAGAATGTACCAGTTATGCATGGGAACACGTGTAAATTATGACAGTACATCATGTAAAATGTGGATGTATATGCTTTCTGTCTGTGGAATGTAAATTGTCGTTCTTTATTTTTTGGTGTAGGTTTGGTCCTAAATTTGGTTGGTGTTTCACATTGTTCAGTCTCCATGAGTTAACG
>JADBJO010000099.1:130000-175000 GCA_016801955.1 Conus betulinus | reverse complement strand
TTCGGCCTGGTATTTCTCCCGGAACACCTTGCACGTCCCTGGTCAGCACGAAGAGCGTGGCCTTGATGTTGTCCGTCACCACGGAGTACTGGTACAGGCCCTCTGGGCCGTAGGTGGGTGGCCCCAGCTTGATGACCCAGTCTGTGGACATCATGAATACCGCTGTGTTAACAGCTAGAAGGAACAGGGCAGCAAACCCCTGTCTTCCATCTGAGGCAGGCAAATATAGGGCAGGGCCGAATAGGACTTTATAAGAACATATACGGAGTTTACAGGTGGAAGGGACAAATAGGACTTAATGGGACATACAGAACTTAAGGGGGAAGGGACAAACAGGACTTAGTTTTTAGGGACATTACAGAACTTTACAGGGGGGAAGGGACAAATGGGATTTAATGGGACATACAGAACTTAAAGGGGGAAGGGACAAATAGGACTTACAGGGACATACAGAACTTACAGGGGACATACAGGGGGGGGGGGGGGGGGGGGGGGGGGGGGGGGCTAACAGGGACCTACAGGACTTAGAGGGACATACAGAACTTACAGGGGGCAGGGGCAAAAAAGACTTGCAGGGACATACAGCAATTACGAGGGGCAGGGACAAACAGGACATAGAGGGACATACAGAACTTACAGGGAGACAGGGACAAACAGAACTTGCTTACAGTGTCTGTGACTTAGAGGATGTTGAAAGGCAGGGACAGGATTTATAAAGGACAAAGGACTTAGAGGGACATACAGAACTTTCGAATCAGGACAAAAGAAGACTTGCAGGGACATACAGACAATTGAAAAGAGGCAGGGATAAACAGGACATAGAGAGGACATACAGAACAGGACAAGGGACAGGGACAACAGACCTGCTGAAAGTGTCTGCAACTTAGGGATGAAAAGAGGGCAGCAACAGACAGGACTGAAAAAAGGACAACAGACAGGACTGAAGGGCTTTCAAATCAGGATATAAAGAAGCATCAAGAGGTAGCAAGAGACAGGACTGAAAAGAGGCAGCAAGAGACAGGACTGAAAAGAGGTAGCAAGAGAGACTGGAAAGAGGGTAGCAAGAGGCAGGACTGAAAAGAGGTAGCAACAAGGTAGCAAGAGGCAGGACTGAAAAGAGGTAGCAACAGACAGGACTAAAAAAAGAGGTAGCAACAGACAGGACTGAAAAGAGGTAGCAAGAGGCAGGACTGGACTGAAAGAGGTAGCAACAGATAGGACATACAAGAAATAGGGGCAGACAAGATTTGTAGGGGGCAGTGACATACAGGGGCAGACAAGACTTAAAGAGGGGCAGATAACATTTACAGGGGCAGACAAGACTTAAAGGGGCAGAGGACATGTAAGGGGGCAGACAAGACTTACAAGGGGCAAGGGACATGTAAGGGGCAGACAAGACTTACAAGGGGCAGGGACATGTAAGGGGCAGACAAGACTTACAAGGGGCAGGGACATGTAAGGGGCAGACAAGACTTACAAGGGGCAGGGACAGGGACGGTCTCCAGTTGGACGGTCAGCTGTCCAGCATGGCTGCCCTTAGTGGCGAAGCCGTGGATGACATCCAGAGGGCCGGTGGCTGATTCCAGTCGGTCAGAGTTGAGCACAGTGATTCGGCCATCGGGTGACACTCCGTCTGTACACAGAGGAGGACGACCATAGTCGGTGGAACGGCTGTAGTAGTGATTACGATGGTAATAGTGATGGCGATGGTATGATATAATGATGATGATGGTGGTTGACGGTGATTTGATGATAATGATATGATTTTATATGATAATGGTGGTGGTTGAGATAGTGTTGTGTTTGTGTGTTTTCTTCTTTCTTTTTTTTTTTCTTCTTCTTTCAATAAATAAACATTTCATGTTCCCATTTTCTTCATCTTCAACCCCTCTCCCCCCCCCCCCCCCCCCCCCCCCCCCCCCCCCCCCTCCCCCGTCCAAATCTTTGCCACGTCATTACTGTGATGACAGAGGGGTTGTTGTTGGCCTGCGCTCGTTTTTCCCCCACTATTAGATTGTTCGTCTTTGTATTTGTCTGACTTTATTCAAGTTTAAAAGGCTGTGCCAGTCTTGAATAAAGTTACTCTGTGTTAGTTTTTCTTATGGGAGCAAGAGTCACCCTATTTGTTTATTGTTTATTAGTTACTGTTCCCTGCCACGTTTCATTTTCAATTTCGTTTCAATTAAATCGAGGTTATTTGTATTTGTTTCTGTCCATCTTTGTGTTTGTCTTTTGATCTCGCTTGCATCCTTTGGTGGATCCTCGGGCGTAGGCTCAAAGACTGTCCCCTGCATTTTTATACTGTTTGCATAATGTCTTTTGTTTTTCAGCAACTTTTTCCCTCCCTACACTTTTGTTTTTGTTTCTTTACTACCCTTCGCTGGCTGCTTTGGGGGTGCTGTTGGATTCTTTTTTGAACCCTTGATGGTGAGAAAACCACAGTATTATGGACTGTGGTGTGTCTCTATTTGACGCCAGGAGCAGAAACACGATCAACCTTGTTTCCCAGGTGAGTCCGATCTATCAGACAAAAAGCCTAGGAACGGGTAATACAAACAGATCTGCCTTCGAGAGGGATTAAATTACGATGGTTCCCTCATGCAATTAGTGAAGAGTTTTCATATTTATATTTTCTTAATTTCATGTTCCCATTTTCTTCATTCCCCACCACCCACCTAACACACACTCAAACACGTGCGCGCTCAAGTCTAAATCTTTGCCAAGTCATTATAGTGATGACAGAGGAGTTGTTGGCCTGCGCTTATTTCCCCTTCCCCCACGATTAGATTGTTTGTATTTGTCTGACTTTATTCAAAGGTTGTGCTAGTTTTGATTAAAGTTACTGTGTTAGCTTTTCTTATGGGAGCAAGAGTTACCGTACTTGTTTACTGTTCGCTGCCTCATTTCATTTTCAATTATATTGATTTGAATTAAAATGAGACAAACAAGTCAACAACAAAACGTTATACTGAGATAAGCCCACGGCCAACGCATCAAACCATTTTTTTTTTTTTTTTTTTTTTTTTTTTTGTTGTTTCTCACAGGATCATATGGTGAGTATTAGGGGAGAGAGAGAGAGAGAGAGAGAGAGACAGACTTACAGTCGGCTGTAACACAGTATGCATTTCTCTCGAAAGTCAGCGCCACGGACTTGCTGGCGTAGACCTGAAATCAGACATTGAAAAAGAAGTCACATGTAGTCTGTGCGTAACCTGATACAAACATCTGCAGTGGAAGAAAATACCAGTATCTTAATGACAATCCAAAAGAGACAAAGTGTAAGAATAAAAAAGACTCCGAGAGACCGTGTGGCTTGGACAGGCTTTCTGGCGGACATCGTGAGCGAATCCGTGTGCCTTTGTGGGAAGGGAGGGGGGTAGGAGGAGGGAAGTGATGGTATCACAATAGTGATACATGTGTCACGGTCACATGAATTAATAATGACACGTGTAGTTCTGCTGTGATAGGAGAGAATGATGTTTTAGTTGCAAGCTATGAGGAGGGAAGATAATGCAGTAATCACTTACGTATTCACCTACGTGTAGTTCTTAGAGAAGGTTATATCGTAAGCCGATTTTTGGAAGAGGAATTGATATCACAGTAGCCATTGATGTAGTAATTGTTATAGAAGGAAACTCACACGAGCCATCCGCGCCGTTCTTCTAGGAAGGTATAAATATATCACTGGAGTCATAGGAACGTTTCACGCCTTGGCTAAAGGCTGTGTCAGACCAATTGACATAGGCTAGAACACCAAGGCTTCATCAAAATGTTGTTATGCTCTGCATAGTTATGCGGGGATTGCTTTCAGTCATGACAAACTCCTAGCATATTTTCGGTCTCCAAAATCCCTCCAAGTCAGAGTGTGGCTGCCCACGCGGCGGGGGTAATAAAAAAAAAAAGGTCACACACGTGATGCTCTTATCCTTAACTGATGAATTTGTACCATAGTGTTCAAGTACTTCGGCTGTTCGAATGATCCCTGAATCTTTTAGCGAAGGTACGACAACAGCAACAACAACAACAACAACAACATAGGAACGTTTTCAAAAATATTATTACAGTATACATGTATATACCGTTTTTAAATAGATACATGTACCACAGTTGCTGCAGGATTGAATAATGTCACCATACCTGCCATGGCATGAGGATTCACGCCAACTGTAAAAGTCTAAAGGTGCCAACAGAAGACAAAGGGAGGAAATAATGGAATATGATACACGATGAAGGAAGATAGAGAATTGTTCACTGTGAAGAAAGAGCGGTTAGGAAGAAACTCAACGGAGAGTTTGGCAGAGAGAAGATACGCTCCCCCAGCCTCCTCTCCATACAAGTGTTTCGGCCCGTAACCTCCGTTGAAGAAAACGAGAGAAAATCATGAAGAAAGGAAGGACAGAAGGTAATGAGCTTTGTTTATTTAACTTTTTGTTTCAAGGGGACCAAGCTCTGAGTGGATGTCTTACTTCAATGAAGAGAAATGAAATGCAAAACGGTGGAAGAGGGGGGCGAAAAAGCCTTTAGCTAGCACCGGTCTCAACGAGTGAAGGTGGAGGATGGAGGGGCGGGGAGTGGGGGTGAGGGCGGGTGATGGGGAGCGAAGTGTGTTGATAAGTAATAAAGTATTTTTTTCTTCAATAAAGAAAGGAAGAAAAGGTGGTGGGAAGTACTGGTTGCAGAGGATAAGATAAGTTAGCAGAAAGGAGGGCAGTTTCATAGATCTGAGAGAGAGAGAGAGAGAGAGAGAGAGAGAGAGAGAGAGAGAGAGAGACAGAGAGACAGAGAGAGACAGAGACAGAGAGTGAGTGAGACAGAGACAGACAGAGACAGAGACAGACAGAGAGAGAGAGAGACAGAAAGACAGACAGAGAGAGAGAGAGAGAGAGAGAGAGAGAGAGAGAGAGAGACAGAGAGAGAGAGAGAGAGAGAGAGAGAGAGAGAGAGACAAACAGACAGAGACAGAGACAATGTGACAGAAAGAGAGAGAGAGAGAGAGAGAGAGACAGAGACAGAGAGAGAGAGAGAGAGAGAGAGAGGAACAGAAACTGCCATCTCATCCATCGACTCACCTGGTACCACCTGCCCAGGTACTTGCTGTCGTCCAGTTCAGAGACCGTGACAGGTGCCCCTCCTGTCAGAAAGACGCTGACGGCAGAACCGAGGACGTTCCCTACAGTGTCCAGCAGAAAGCCTGTGGCCACTGCCACAAGACACAGCAACACTGCAACCCTCAACATACTGCCGGGACGGTAGACACTGGCGTGCTAGTGGACACGAAAAGAGTTTGAAGGATTCGGCGCGCAGAGCAGGAAGGTTCTGGGGTTCTGCTGACATCCTGGGTTATTTATACAGAATTTCGAGGGACTGGTTTCCATACTGCTTGCAGAAGCACGTGGTAGGCACTTCGGCTTTCGTAACGACGAAAGAGTTACGTGATGCTGATATGAGAGGCAAAGAGGGGATAGGTCAGATTTTAAAACATTATCTTTGTCGTGATCTAAGCTGTTTAACGGTTCTTATCAACCTGGACACTGATAAGGACATCTTGTCCCCGCTCCACTGTGTCTCTCGGCAGTCAGGTCAACCCGCAGCTGGGCAGTGTTCGTGGGTGTGGTCAGTGGTCTCGTGCTTCGAACACGTGAATGCCAAATGGCGTATTACGAAGACAGGTGACGTATTAGAAAGACAAAGGGTCCAACCGTTCGTAACATTAAGGAGAAAACTGCACAGTGATGTAAAAGGTCACGTGTACCCTCCCGTGTCGCTGTTCAAGGTGGGAGAGGACGATTTCTATGTATTGCGCTGGGTCAGCACCGTAGGTTGTTGTCGAGTCTTGTTGTTCTGTGTGTCTGTTTGTCGGTAGGTTTGTCGTGTTCAAGGAAGGATATCGGTAAGTGAGGCAAGGAGACGGTGAACAGTTAACGAGGCAGGTAAGTTCTGCACTTCTACTCCCATGGCTGGGAATCAACTACATCACTCATCAGAGCTAATGCTCTCTTTGACACCGTATCACTTCGCCCACAAAGACTTCATTACAAGACGAGAAAAATGAAAGAAGGACGACGAAGTTCGAAAGTTTTGTCAGTATACCCGGTCTGACAATGCAGGCAACATCATCAACGGAAGAAATTTGGGAAGAACACAGCTCTCATTTCAGACTGTCGCGGCTACCTGTCTCCCTCCCTTGTCATTTATTCTACACTTATTGCTTGTGTGTATGGCAGTAAGGTGTGTGTGTGTGTGTTGTGTTGCTTGTGTGTGTGTGTGTGTGTGTGTGTGTGTGTGTGTGTGTGTGTGTGTGTGTGTTTGTGTGCGCCTGTGCGTGTGTGCATATATATGTGTATATGTGTGTGTGTGCGTGTGCGTGTGTGTGTGTGTGTCATTGTGTTGCAGTTGCGTCTGGCGAGACACAGAAGGGAAGAGATATGTTTGTATGTGTGCACATGTCTGTGTGAGTGTGCATGCATAATGCTTACGTGTGCATGCAACTGTGCACATGAGAGAGAGAGAGAGAGAGAGAGAGAGAGAGAGAGAGAGACAGACAGACAGACAGACAGAGACAGAGAGAGAGAGAACGATAATTTATTCAAGAAAAGGCCACAGCCCATTTGAGAGAGAGAGAGAGAGAGCGGCAAACAGACAACAGACACAACAACAAACAGGGCAAGTTTGATTACAAACATTTTTTTTTTTAATTCTTTGTAAACCTTGATCGTGCTGTTGGCATTTTCAGCAAGTACAAAATACTGATGCTAAGTTATGATTAGAAATGACAATGAGTGTATTCTGATTCAAATATGACCACAGCTTGAACGGTCTCATTCTAGAGTTACAACAGACGTAAGATCATGTCAGACGTATCATACAATTCACATCTAAAGTTCTATCTCCTTATATACAGTGATTGCTGTGTCTCCTACCCAAGCGGTTATTCATGCGTAAATTTTCGGCTTCTTGCCCATTTCAGTGTTAACCTCAGATATGTTTTTCGTGCAGATGTCATTAACAAATGACTGAAAACAAAAAACACTCAATACCCAGGATAATAATGTGTGTTTTGTTGCAAGAATTGATAAAAGAGAACAAAACAAAAAAAAAAAAAAAAAAAAATCAAAACAAAATAAGGCAAATGAACAGAAAACAATCACACTAAAAAAAAAAAAAAAAAAAAAATGATCAGGTTGCCATAAAAATGTTCAAGTATAGACATGACTCGCGATGAGGAAAGAAAAACACCCTCAAAAAGAAAAATATACCAAACATATGATTAAAAAAAAAAAAAAAAACAACATCAAAGAAAACAAAATGGCCACTTCTTTGAAAAGTAATTTCATGGCGTGAGAGGAAATAGAAACGCCAACCCATTTTTTTTTTATAATGTGATCTAGAGGTTTTTTTTTTTGATTTTTTTGCTGACCATTCTGCGCCACCTCAGGTGACAATGCAGAGATGCACCACACTCTGACAATGCAGAGATGCACTGCACTGTGCTTCGTCCTCTCAGTCAGGAATCCATCATGTGATTGACCAACAAAGCTTTCCCTCAAGAGCTCTAAGTACAGTATTAGCTGTGCTATTATTAGTCTTAACATGCTTCTTTGTTTCCACCTTCACCTTACCACTTTCAACCAGTCTAGATCAAAGCAGTCTTTCAGTTTGACAAATGTAAATTTTCTTCTGTCAGCAGAGTGTATGACATTGATTGTCTTTACAAAAACAAAAACAAAAACACTAGTAGATAATGGCTGTTCACATCGACAGAAAATAACCCTGCCACATTTTCTTAATCCTGAGATTAGGTCAGTCATGAAGGTCTGACCTCTGAGACCTTAATGCCATGTGTTTGCTTGTCAGATTTCACTGACTGAAGTCAAGATCTTAAAGGATTAGAGTGCTGAGTGTCAAACAATCTCTATTATCTCTTGGCCTTGTGATACTGAATCAGAATAACGTGCGTTTTCCCTGCTGGTCAAACTACATCAAAATCAGTTTAGCTATCTGTGAGATAAAAAAAACAACAGCAAAAAAAACATGCTGTAAGCATTCACACACACACACACACACACACACACACACACACACACACACACACACACACACACACAGAGGCATACATAGTTGAAGCCTTTTTTACCCTCCAGTTCTTACGCTTTGAGAGAAATAAAACATCGAGACCATATCTGTGTATCCACTATCCATTTTCTTTTTTTTGTGTGTGTGCAAGACTGACAACTATTTACAAACAGTTACAGAGAACAAGAAATCTACTGTGAAATGTAAACGTTTGACTATCACCTTGTTCATATGCTATATGTGTGTGTGTGTGTATGTGTGTGTGAGACAGAGAGTGTGTCTGTCTGCCTCTGTGTGTGTGTGTGTGTGTGTGTGTGTGTGTGTGTGTGTGTGTGTGTGTGTGCGCGCGCGAGTGCCTGGGTGCCGTCATGTGTGTGCCTGTGTGTGTGCGCACATACTCACTCAAACAAAGCAGCAAATCCAAATCTCATAATAATTAAAACAAGAATAGTGGCTGTACATCAAAGATCAACTGTGCCACAGAAATGACATTAATTCATCAAAAAATCATGAGAAATACTTTTGTTCTGCCACACACAGAAGCACACACAAAAAGAAGTCTTGACGAATCTGTTCCACCATAGGAATCTACCGCACTATCTCTCCAGCTATTATCTCCAGCTTTTTTCAGACAAATTAAACCAATCGAAACACATTTTACAGACAGGCAACAATTTTTTTTTTCCTAAATATCAAATATGATGAAAACATGATTAACAATTCTTTCATTCTCACACCAATTTGAGTGTCAAGAAGTTTACAAGCCCAGACAGTGCTGAAAGCTAGTGAAAATTACAAGGACTGAAACAGAACCTTTGACAGCTTGCATGTGCATTTTTATTTTGGCAATGTCCACATTTGTTCCCATTAATACTTTCAAGTCAAACTCAGAGACAGAAACATGATTCTTCCCAACTTTGATACCATTCAATGGGGAAAAAAAGTGGACATCGCCTACTTTTTCTTCATTTTGTGGGTATAAGATTTCTTTCAGACAAGACAGAACGATGAATCTATGTTCCTCTCTGTGTCTCTGTACAATCAAGAGTAGCTCTTCCTACTTTGAGAGCTTGTTTTTCTCTCTTTCCTAAGTAAAGATTACCCTTGAATTAATCATTAATGGTTATCATTATAAAAAATACTGCAGACACAAACCAAAGGAGAATGCTGTCATGCTGGGTGCCTCAAGGAAGCTTTTTTTTTCCTTTTCTTTCTTTCTTTTTTTTTTTTTCATTTCTACTCCATTATAAGTGAAGCCTGATGAAGACCCACTGTTAAAACATTCAGTGTCGGTCACCTATAGTGTATTAAATAATTGTTACTTTGCACCTTGCTCAGTGTGCTCGTTTAAACTTTGGCTTCCTTGCACTACTGCTGTGGTCTGTTTCAGTCTCATTCACTATCACAATTACGGCAATAACAAGGAAACAAATGACAACAAAGCAAGAGACATGAGAGACAGGGGCAGACATTCAGCCAGTGTTTTGTTGTGCACACTTTAACCATGCCTACAAAATGAAAGCTGCCTGCCATGCGTCAAATCATTCATCTTTTATTATGCATTCATTCCGAGTGATAACTCCATGCCATTCAGTTTCTCATCCCAGTTCCATGCCACACCAATAACATGTTTTCATGTGTGTCGATGAGATTTGCATGTCAGTGAATGTATGTGCAGAATTGCAGACAGCACTCCTGTTCTACCTATGCTTCACCTGACACAGTGAGTTGCGTCAAGTCTGAATTTTCTTTTCAATAGGTACACTGAATAACATAAATCTTTTTTTTTTTTTTTCACATCTGTGTGTGGTGTACAAAAGCATGGGTGTGTGTCCACGACTCAATACAAGTGACATAAGGTACAGATGGATGGATTTTGACAACAGGTGGTGTCTTACACAGCTCTGTAACACACACACACACACACAAAATCCAGAAATAAAGACAACACATATGATAATCACTTAAAACCTGGAAGTAAGACAGCTGGCCCTGTAAATGAAATCAACGAAACCTTTCAAACCTTTAAATATGAACATTACAAACACAATGTTACTTACAACAGTGTACGTTATATTTATCTGAACATGCTCTGGCAAGACATTTTTTCCAATAAATCTGTACACATCCAAATTTGCATCTGCAAAGAAAAAAATGCATGAAAGCTCTCTCCCACTCTCTCTGTCACACACACACACACACACACACACACACACACACACACACACACACACACACACACATGTGCAAACATCACACAGAGATAGCTGACCAGATGACAGTAAGTCAATAACATCAAGTTGAAAAACAGCGACAACAGATAATTATCACCCAGTTCAGTAGGGCCATACAAGACAAGAATAAACCCCTATCAACCTGAGGAGGACAAGGAACAACGCTACCCTTCAAACTGACTAACACATCCTGTTTTGTGATAGAAAACAAGAATGGGCAAACAACATAAATCAGTCAAAACAAACAACAAAACCCTGGGCATCTTAACAATAATCAAAAAAAAAAAAAGAGAGAAAGTAAAAAAGAATCATCAACCGATAAAATGAACTTTGCAGAAACATGGTACATCCTCTAATTCAAGCCATATAATTATGTGGAAGGCCAAAGGTAAAAATGATTTCCATGTCACATACGGGCTCCTCTTACTTTCTTCACTTCTCTGCTTACAGTTGAACCAAACTCATGAATATAACAGGGTAAAGGGGATGGGTCATTTGCTGCCTGTATCATCTACCATCTTTGTTCATCTACGAGTAAAAAAAAAAAAACATTCACTTAGTTTAGGCACTTTTCACTGGACTTATTACCTGCTGGAATATGTAAAAAGTCTTCGGTGTTGTTACATTCCTGCACTCTGGATAGAATCCAGGAGAAGCGTCTTCAAGCAGAAATACACTCAATAGTTTTATTAACCCAAAAAAAATTATGGTCAGTGATTCTGTTGCATCGTCTTGTTGGAAGGTCACAAATCAAACATTTCTACAACATCAACTGCTTAAAAACTGGATAGTCTAAACACTGTCCAGGTTCCAATGGTAATTTCTTTTGATTTTTGTTTTCTGTTAGTCTACCTTTGACAGTCTTTCAATAGTCAGCTGCAGAGAGAAAGCCTAAACACACACAAGCATCAGCTCACAAAGGCCAGCAGACTTGTCACACTGTATGCAGCCCAGCTAACTGCAGAGGCCACAGTAGGGCAGAAGACTACACACTATACATGCAATGGAGTTTCCCTCACTGCCGGGAAAAAATGGTGAGCAAGCATGAAGAGACCTCTCAAGATTGCAGCTGCACAGAATACCTCACTTGTGGAAGATCTTAGACGAAGATGAGCGTCCTTTGCAGTTTTGAAATGCTGTGCTTCCCCTCAGTTTACTGCACTTGATAAATAATAGAATCAACTGTTTTGTTTTCACCTTATTAGACACAGCTATTAAATGAATAAAGGAAACACCTAAGTTGGTCACAGTCATGACTTTTGCAGACCCTGTACAAAGTTATTTTCTAACACTTGTCTGCATTCAGTAGAATAAGAAAACATCAGCCCTGTTTTCCCCGATGTTTGATGAGCATTGTTTGGACCATATTCAATATATACATAGGCTGTAGCAGGCCTACACAGTTTTGTTGTCACACTGGGCTATGACCGTGAACTTTCACATCTGACGTTGGACTTCACCCAGGTTTAGGGTCTCCCCTATCCAGTCATAGGTCTGTCATGCCTCAAACACGATATGTACATACAGGCAAAGATGAACAGAAAAGGCTTTACCATTAATATCCCTTCTGCAACACAGTGTTAAGGTGATTAAAAGCCAAAAACAGAGATAAAGCAGAAATCATCATTAAATGCCACAATGGATGAAGAAGATGAAAGAAAAGGCAACTGTCATTTTTCAAACACACTTAAAAACCAAATCAAACCCAAAAAAACAAAAGCAAACAAAGCAAAACAAAAACAAAAACAAAAAACGAACAAACAAAAAATCCTAATAATCAAGGACCAAGCCACATAATGGCCAGGATATGAGCCAACACCTGAACTTCTCTCTTCAAGCCTGGTCTCAAATTGTTTGCTGCTGACATTGGCATTAGGCCAGAGTTTCAATTTCCTTCAACCCAACGTACCACACAGGGCACTATGACAGCCCTCACCACACAGAAAACAAAGTCCCATCCTAAAAAGCATTCAAATGGAACACAGATATATACATAATCGCAACAAAATATTGAAGGATTTAAAAGGGTTTGAGCCCAGACCAGCCAACCTGGTGGTGTGACAAATAAATCTCTGAAAAGTCATTGTCAGAAAGCCAGCTGTCCAGACTTCCACACAACACTGATATCTGTGCAGTCTTCACAGTGACTGGTGGAGATGTCGAGGGTGGGATAAAAATTGATGGAAGGCTGTAACTACCATAACTGCACTGTTCATCAACATTTTGTGGGTTACTAGATGCTCTCTAACGGTGATAACAGCTGAAAATAGCCAGTGAACACTAGTGCAAAGACTGCATGCCAATATAAACTTAAAATTCAACTGCACCATCTATTTGTTATGGGCAAATGCTGGTCATCTTTTGGAAAGTGCTGTCATAGTATATCTGTCTTGTTTGCAAAAGTCTCGCATAGTTAAACTCTAAAAACACTGTTTGAACCTGGTTTGTCGGCATTTTTCTTTTTGTGTGTGTGTGTGTGTGTGTGTGTGTGTGTGTGTGTGTGTGTGTGTGTGTGTGTGAATGTATGTTCATACACATGCATGGCACCCCTAAAATATACATTTATTCAAGTGCGTGTATGTGTGTGTGTGTGTGTGTGTGTGTGTGTGTGTGTGTGTGTGTGTGTGTGTGTGTGTGTGTGTGTGTGTGTGTGTGTGTGTGTGTGTGTGTTTGTGTGTGTATGTGTGTGCATGTGAATGTATGTTCATACACAAGCATGGCATCTCTAAATATACATTTATTCAAGTGCTAAGGCACTGTACATGTTTCAAAAAGTATGTGTACATCCATGTTACGGAGAGCAAAAAATTCAAATTCTGATAAAGAATTAAGTATCTATCAACTATAATCAAGTCAGCTGAATTTGTCTTCCTAAACATTTTTTTCCCCAGGCTTTCAAACTACATTCAAAAACTATCTGTTCTTTTAAAAGATCAACAAAATCAACGAAAACAAGAAAAATACATGAAACGAAGACAGACACATTTAAAAGGTGTATCATTTTTATTTTAAAAACTTTTGATGCTCATCAAAATCTTCACCCTCAATGCCTGGGAGGCGAAAAAGAGGCATCAAAGATTACAAAAAAAAAAAAAAATTGTAGTGTTGACTGGAATACTGCTGTTTGTTCCACAGTATAAAGTTTAGCCCGTATTGTGGAACAACCGTCAACTTACAATGTGCACCTTAAACTTGTCCCGTCAACACACCCACCTCAAAATGTCATGTGATTTGTTCACTGTTCCCAAACCTCTCAATGAGAATAGATCTTCCACATTCTACAACACAAGATGCTTATATTGTAACTGATAGCTGCAGTTATTCAGAACAGCACAAATCAACAAATGAAGGACCCTTAACATAATACATTCCCCCCCCCCCCCCCCCCCCCCCCCCCCCCCCAGAAAAAAAATGAGATGGCTATAATAAGCCAAATTCATCAGTTTTAAAACAAATTTGGAAAAAAAAAAGCCCTGCTCGAAAGCAGTACATGTGTGATGATGAAATTATCCCCCTTCCCCCCTCCGTTTTTTTTTTTTTCTGTTATACTTGTGTTCCAATTCATGTGTCATTGATCATAAAGCTTATAAAACTTTTGCTTATTATAGGTAGATCAACTTTGCACATGACAAGAATTCAAGTATGTGTTTATGATTGTTGTAAAACTCACATCACTTTCGTTTCCCTCCAAACGTTTTCATTAGCAAGAATCCCATCTCTCTAAACATAGCTAAACATGCTAAGAGAAAGGTGATACACATTTAAGGCACTTAGCAAATTCCTGATCTTCGATATTCTGAAATATGAACACAAAAATAGTAGCTTTTTTCCGCTTGGTCAAGCCTGTTCTTAACTGGACAAAATTTCAGTTCATAGAGTAAAACTGTCTCTTTATGCAGTCTTGGCGTACCAAGTATCAATGACTAATGTCCAACAACTAATCAGATGATCCAAAGTTAGCAAAGGAAAAAGTGATCACATGCTCTGGAAAGTATTTAAGTTGTAACATATGAAAGTAATAATATATCTTGTGATGCACATGGGACGTGTGCTTGGCCTGTCTTGCACAGGTGTCAGCACTTGAGCTTAATTTGCATGGTTGATCAGCAACCATACATTTTCTTTCACATGGCAGAATTTTTCAAAGTTCACTGTGTTTTGGAAATGAACAACTGACATTTTGGGCTCAGACGTTGCTAAAACCAATTTCACTGCCTATTCAAAAAAGTTCCAGGCTCAGAAGGCCTACCAATCTGTCCCACATTCTCAGTGAAGAACAAGCAAGTAGAGTCTTGCTGGATAAAAAGGATGTGTTCTCTGCCTTGGAAAAAAACCCAAAAACCTGCTATTTTAACAAGTAGATCCGAAGACTGTCACAACAGACTGATCTGTGCCAAAATGATTGTGGATCATCAAGTCAACTGACAGCAGACTGGGGATCTTTGGAAGTCTGTGACCTCCTTACCTGAACCAAGCGTTTGTTCAGTTAAGAACAGTCTTAAAGGCAGCTAATTAGCTAATCAAGCATAGAATACTGATCATGGCCAAACTTTGTTCAAAGTAAACAGCCAGTAAACAATGCTGTTTGTATACTCATAGATGGCTATCTAGTAAATAGATCAAAAGTCATTATAAAAAAGTTTATCCACAGAGAATTTTATTTTTTACTACACACACAAAAGTATCTCAATCAACGCAACTAACTATAATACTTTACCTACAATTAAGTTCACTGCTCTGTAAGAAGGCGCTTTTGTCATTCGTCAACAGGCTAGGGATAGGAAAAAGCACATGTCTCAAAAGCTTACGATATTCAGAAAGAAAAGAAACTATGACATGCCATGATGCACGTTTTTTTTCATCTTTTTTTTTTTTAATCCATTATGACATGCAATGATACATACCTATGTATTTTTCTTCTACTTTCGACACGCAATAATGCAAACTTGTATATCTTTTTTTTTTTTTTTCTAAACACAAATGATAAAAAAAACTCTGACATATAACTTTTTATATATAAGGCTCAAAGAGTAAAAACAAAACCCCTGTGTGTTTGGGCAACGCAATTTTTCTTTTTTTCTGTTCTAAAACCTTGTACAGGCTAAAACGTTGGCCCACTGAGAGCACTCTCTCATCATACAATGTGTTACAAAACATTCAAGAAGTATCTCTCTGTTCAAGTACCCAAAATCCAAAAGCATATTTCAAAAATACAGTAATTGTGAAAAAGGCAGTCACTTACTTTCTTAAATCTCTCTAAACAATCTAACTTCTTACAACCAGTTTATCTACTTGTATAACAAAGATTGAAACACAAACTTCCCTGGAACCTGGAATGTACACACAGTACGTGTGCTGCCTTACTGTTTAAGACACAAAAACTACAGACTAAATTCATCTGCACATTGATTGCTACTAATGACTTCATACAATTGGTCAATTCTTTTTGACGAATCAGACAAGCACACCATCAAGCTGAACTGTCAAGCTAAGCATCGTTTTTCCTATCAGTCACATCCATGAACAGCTGTAAACCCTAGCACTAAATTTTTTTCAATGAAATTTTATCAAACATTCTTCTCCGAAGAACTCAGATGGAAAATAGTAGCTCTTCAGCAGTCCTAAAGATCAAACCTCATTCAACTTGTTACCCCAAACCACTCGGTACTGCTAGCATGCAAATGTAATGAAAAACATGTTCATCCTCTTAGTTATTGACTTGCAGGCCTAATGCACTGTGTTATGTTTTGTTCACAGGCTTATTTCATTTGTCTCCTTATTGCTTTGTTCTCCTCTATCTAATGTGTTGTTCGTTGTTGGCTTTGAAAGCTTGTTTATGCACGAAGACCTTAACATATCTGGAACACAGCTGAAAAAAGACGTGTATGCGCACACACAGAGCATTGTTTTCACGCCCATCAAACATAACTACAGTATAAATGAGGTATCAAAATAGACAATCTTTTAACTATCATTCCATTACATTCCTCCCGTCCAAATTACTCCACTTAGCTATCAACCTACCTTGTCCGCCCCTCTCACGTGATCCTACTTTCGTTTTCAAGAAGTTTTTTGGGGAAGCTTCGCGCGTTATGAGCACAGAGGTGTCAAGCAAAGTTGCACTTCTGTGAATCTGCTACAAAATGCCTCTGAGAAATGATAAAAAAAACAATGTCTGGGGTGGTGAGAGGGGGGAGGAGCAGAGAGTTTGTGTTGACTGCAGTAGTGAAAGTAATAGTTCGTTCAGTGAGTGAAAGTGTTGGTTCATTCAGTGAGTGAAAATAATAGTTCATTCAGTGAATGAAAGTAATGGTACATTCAGTGAGTGAAAGTGTTAGTTCACCGAGTGCGTGAAAGTAATAGTTCATTCAGTGAGTGAAAGTAATAGTCCATTCAGTGAGTGAAAGTAATAGTCCATTCAGTGAGTGAAAGTAAGAGTACATTCAGCGAGTGAAAGTGTTAGTTCATTCAGTGAGTGAAAGTTATAGTTCATTCAGTGAGTGAAAGTAATAGTACATTCAGTGAGTGAAAGTGTTAGTTCATTCAGTGAGTGAAAGTAATAGTTCATTCAGTGAGTGAAAGCGATAGTTCATTCAGTGAGTGAAAGTAATAGTTCATTCAGTGAGTGAAAGTGTTGGTTCATTCAATGAGTGAAAGCAATAGTTCATTCAGTGAGTGAAAGTGTTAGTTCATTCAGTACGATTGTGGACAGCGTAGTGGCATAAACTCCACTGAATTGATAATGACACTTCAGACAGCTGTGTTGATGATAAAAGTGCACTTGCACTTGCTTCAACTTTCAGTGCCAAGCTTGGCTTGCTTCACAATTACCAATGGAATACACATTTACTGGAAAGGGGTAAAAGCAAGAATAGTCTGCTACAAACAGAATCAACACAAAAACAGACATAGATATAATTATAATAAACTACATTTCCTTTTAGATTTTTGTAGAAAATGTGGTATGTTTAGATGTACATTCGTGTACGTAAATGTGAGTGTCTTTTTTTTTTTTCTTTTTTTTTTTTTTTTTATAGTAACCTCTTGGTGCTTTCAAGACTAAAGTTTGCAGATACAGAAATATTACACACACAAAAAAATGTTACTAGCTTGAGAGTTAAGTAGATGTGAAAAAGAAGCAATTATGGGCTTACTAGTGCTTCTCTTCTTATCTTTTATCCTACTTTCAAATGGAACATAATGCTTGTGCATACACTCTCACACACATTGCCATTTTTTGTTTGACAGTTTGCACATTGTTAAATAGAAGCTGGGATAACATTCTACAGAATGCTGTATGTTTTTTTGCCCAAATACTGGGCCATGTCAGCTCTATCATTTGGGGGCAACTTCCAATACATCAAACTTTTACAGGCTACATTTTCAGGATGAAATGGAAGTCCAAATGACTTAAAAATGGAAGTCCTTTCAAAACATATTACTTGCACATGCTAATAAAGACAAAGGGACAAAACTCATCTATGAAACTGTGGTCAGTGTGTGGAACCAATTTAATTCACACAGATGGTAATATGTACAACCATTAAAGCCTTTTCTTTTATCACTGTCGTCAACATTGAAAACAGCACAAAACAATGTTATACACAAGCAATAGAAAGAACAGAGTTCAGAAAAAAAAAATGCAAGAATCCATATCCCCAAACCCCTCAAACTTTCAACGCCACAGCCATTCAAACTAACATATTCCACACACCATATTCAGTGGTCTCTCACACGTGGATTACCGTGAATCTGGTCCAGAACTAAGTACTCAAACACATAAGCAAACATTAAAACAACAACCAACCAACCACTTCTGACACTGATAAATATCTGTTTAACATTCAACCCTAAACACAAACAGGTATTAATACTTCAACACAAAAAGCAATTCAAATTTCTCTCCCTCTCTCTCTCTCTCTCAAACCTTTAGAGTATCTGCATCTGAAACTTGCTTTTGAAATCTGCACACTTCATCAACACAATCTGGGGGGAAAAACAGGCAAAAAAAAAAAAGGGAGGGCAAAAAACCCTTGATCCAATTACATGATTGACACTTGATACACAATAATGCATGCATATATTATACAATACATCAACTAATGAAAACTCTTGCTTGTAGTGAAACATATCACTTTCTGGAAACGTCAGGCTTAAAAAAAATAGGTAAATAATATGACAAGGATTCCATAATCTGTGATCTCAAATATAGCAGGTGCAAAACAACGCTGGTGTGGTCAAACTCCCGACATATTTTTGTTCCCTAAAACGCAGTTTGTTCAATATTATCCAATGCGGTTGTTCCCCATGACAAGTGCCATTCAGTGGAATCCATTAATACAGTACAAAGTGGGACAAGGCATGCCCCATGTGTATAAAAGATGAAAAAAAAAAAAAAAAAAACGGAGAGAGGAGGGAGAAAATAAAATGGAGGGATGAACAGTGACATATGGAGACATCACACACAAGCAGTAATTATGAGACCAGGACAACAAAAAATGCTATCAGTAAGAACTACTGTTATGCCATGTGCCCATTTTTTTAAAGATCAACGTGAAATCAACTTACTTTGAGAGAACAATCAAACAGCGAAATGAAGCAATGGAATAGAAAAGACAGCACTGTGGGCTTTCGGTAATTTCTTTTTCTCCATGATCGTCATGATGTAAAGAATTAATTATAAGCATGATCCCTTTCACGTATCCCCAACGATTCACATACTTGACATGCACACATATATATCAGAGATGTGATCTGGAGTGGCTGACATTTTCTGCTAAGGGACGGCAGTCACTGACTCTATAGTGTAATCCCCCTTTAGGCTCTTGGGCACACCATTTTTTTCCCCCAGTTAAACATTGAAAAAGGCACTCTTGTTCACATCTCCCTTACGAAGAGAACAATCATTAATTTTCTAAACATAAGTTAATCGAGAATTCTGTGTAAAGACATACATGCTTCAGTTTCTTCCTATCAGCATGTAAGGACACTGAACTGGATGAAAAGATGGTTTCATCCTAAAATGACAATAAACCGCGAAAAACAAACTGAAGGGCTGAAGATATCACGTGTGCAGTGTTTGAAGAGTGCATGGGCTGTAAATGTTTACCCCCAAAATGTTTACAGCCAATTTGCATGAATCTCAAAAACAATCCCAACAGCCCTAAACTCTTGGAGAAAAAAAATTTGTAAACAATCCCAATAGCCCTGAATTCTTGGAAAAAAACTGTTTGAATGTGATGAAAATATTCTCTCTCTGACATATATACATGCATGTACAAATATACACTTATGGTCATGAACAAGCACATGCAAACACACTCACAAAACTTGCTCTGATTCAAACACACTGTCCTTGTGACTGTCCACCACAAATGCTTCCATTTAACTTGACTACACAAATTCAAAGGAGACAGAACAGCAAGCAATATGGCTGCAAGGTACTTGAAGCAATGTAACATGGCTATAGATATAATTCTGAAAGACTGTGTTGCACTCCACAAAGGTAACAACAAACAACGAAGAACATCACATGCAAACTAGGATGAACATGCTCACAAGAAGACACAAGCTAGTGTGGAATGGCATCCTGGTGGTTGAACTGTCCCCCCCAGAAGCCCACAATCCCAGGTCCAACCTAGACAGGAGTGTCCCCCTCTCCTCCAGGCAGTCAGTAGGGTTCTGGGCACTGGGCTTCTGAATGGGGCTGAAAACTAAGTTCCACAGGCAGCACACATGCAGATCCAACACGAGAACTCGTGGGTAGGAAAGGCCTTGAATCTTGGTGCTTTCAGCTTTAAAAAGGAAAAAAAAAAAAAAAAAAAAAAAAAAAAGCGATCTCAGAATAAAGGGCGGAAAAGGTTGTGGTCAAGGTGTGACCATGAGCCAGTGTCTGTGCAACGGTCAAACCATGGTAGCAGAGTGCAAGGTTTATGTCCTCCACAGACAACCCCCATGTTTCTTCTTTTTAATCAGACTAGAATCTGTGCAACATGGTGCATTATTGGAATAACTTTAAGTGCTTCAGAGACAGATGGAGAGGGCATTTCTTTTAATGCACACCCCAACACACAAACACAAAAAAAACACATGGAGTGAAAAACACACACACATACATTCTCTCTCTCTCTCCAAGTCACTCGAACACACACACACACACAATCCCGCATGCTTGACCCTGCTTTCCAATTCTGAACAAATAAAATTGTTAATTTGCTTTACTTTCAATGGGCACCCCCCCCTCTCATGCTGTTTGCTTCATGCCGTCATGTGGCAGTGTTCAGTGTTCATGGCCACACTGTCTGAGGCCATACGACCCTTGGACCCATGACTTGAGTCTTGCTGGCACAACACACATACTGCAGGGCATGACCTTGTTCTCTTCCTCAGATGCTTCCCTGACCTCTCCTCCCTCATGACTCCTTCTATCAAATCCCACTTACAATGATCTTTCACACTGGAACTGTCGAAATTCGCTCCTCTGTTCACAGTCAACTGCTCCGCCATTTTAGTCATGTATGCTTTCAAAATAGCCATTTTCTGTTTCTGGTATTTTTGAGTACTTGATCATGCAAAATAAGAATACACAGAAGCGTTGGGTGATAACTTCTCCACAGAATTTTTTCCTCTCAATTTTTTTTTCTTTGGTGGAAATCAAATTTTCTTCAAGCTGAAAATGTTCATTCATGGGCAGAAATCCACCCAGACCTTTCAAAAGTCCTGATAACATAATCCGCCTTACTGAAAATACAGATATAAATCTCTTAAACTAGTAATATGAAATGGCATCAGAGAAAAAAAAAAAAAAAAAAAAAAAATAAAACTATTCTGTGATGACATATTCCTCTTAGCAAAAGTGGTCCAAATTTCATCAAGAGAATGATGCTGCAACTGGTAAAACAGTACCAGGAGAAATATGGAGTTGCCTGGGCCTGGACTCCTGCTGAGTTTATAACTCACGTAGAACCTGCTGCTATCAAGTAATCAGACAGACATGCTACAGGCCTTCAAGTAAGCTACTCACTCAACAGGAGTGCCAGCCCGAATGTTCACAACAACAGCACAGTGGAAAAGAAGTGGTCACCTCCCAGCTTCTAATCTGGAGATCTCCACACATGTACATACTGGAAAAAATGTGATGTGTCTCTTTGCAACACTGTTTAAAACAAAGCCTCACATGTTATTACATCCAAAACAGACAGAAAAATGCTTTTCTGTTTTACGTAGCAGTGGTCAAATTTTGCATGTCCGTTTTCTGCCTACAATCTTTTGTTCACACATCACAATAGGAAAACATACTAACCTCACAATTCATGACGAGAAAATCATGCTGGGTTTCTCTCGTTGGTTTACAGCAAACTTCCAGTGTTTGAAGAATACAAATAATACAATCTGTCTCAAAACATACTTCTTAGCAACACTCTCACATACGCAAACCAGCAGAAAAAAAACAACAAAAAACCAGGTGGGAGATGTAAAGTCTAAGGACATTAACCAAGTCTTTCCTCCACAAGTCAAACATGTGTAGTTTCACATCCCTCCCATTCGTTGTCACTCTCAGTGTCTGACAAATCGTCCTCCATGACATCAATATCACTGAAGCCGCCTATTGAGATTCCTTCTACGCTCTCCCCCAGTGAAACTGAGTCTCCAGTTACACCATCTCTCTTGGGCGAGTGTGCGTAGTGTGCAGCACCTGGAGTCAATAAATGATACCGATCCAACAGTGTGAGGTTTGAACCCGTCGCATGAGAAGTCTGAGGGGGCATCTGGGAGCTGACATACAGGTGTTCAGAGGTGCGAGAGCGAGGCTGATGACTGTGCTCATCCTGACGTCTGAATTTATCACTCACCACATCGTCTGCGCTCTTGCTACGCTCTAGGTTTTGTTCCAGGTCCTCCATGGGCTGGAAGAACACTTTGATCTGCAAAACACACAGTGCTGACATTCAGATCCTAACTAATTTACAAACCCAATGCCGGATAATACAATAAGCAATGCAGAGATACATCTATTCAACTCTTTCTGTACTTGATTCTGCATATCCATATCTGCCTTGTACATTGGCTTAACGCTGATGTTGATACTGGTAATGCAAAACTTCACAAATTTAAGGCACAGGGCAAACCTGACTAGCAGCCTTAAGAAGTAACTGCAGTCATAGTGTAAGAAAAGTCACTGTATTTGATCTTTCATTTCATACAAGAGTCACTGTATTTGATCTTTCACTTCATGGATAATGAAGTAATTTCTGACGTAACCAGGTTTTGTTTTCATTTATAAATGTCAGAACATACCTTTTTTCCTGCCTCAACTACGAGACTTTTACCAGGAAGTACTTTGCCTTTAATATGTATATAATCCATCAGCGTCTTTCTCATCCTCTGCACAAGGGAGAAAACTGGCAGGACAAAATGAATTAAAAAAAAATACATATGTACCTGTATGTACATGTGTGGGGGGGACTTAGGTGGGAGGGCAACGGGCTGGGGATGGGCTGCACACGTATGCAAGCATGTGCATGTGTGCTTGTCTGTGCATCTCTATATGCCCTCAACATGCAGAATTTTTCTAAGTAATCTCCTCGTCAGCAATACCGATGAAAATTGAGAATGCACTGAGCCAAGGCTGGACGCACCCTAATCTGTGGCATTTGTTGGCAAGAGTGTGTCTGTTCCTGCGTCAGTGGGCTATGTGAAAAACCCAGTAGCAAACTGTAACAGAGGACTTCTTGCTTATCTGTATAGCAACGGGTGATGCCAGGGAAGAGATGCTGACAGGGGTTGGGGGCTTCCAATGAGAAGCAGAGGGAAGGTAAGAGTGACGAGGAGATAAAGGCAGTGAAAAGAAACAGACCTTCTCAGCAGGTCAATAACCATTTTGCTAAACCAGGATTCCTGGCTTCCATGAGCTGGTGGAGGATCATGGACATTTTTCTTTTTGTTTGCATTTAACTTGCATAACTAACTTCCTTCTTCTTTGTATGTCCTTTGTTTCATGTATGTTAAACCACCGATCTATCACCTATTACTGTCAAACATACCTCTGTGGGTGTGTGTGTGTGTGTGTGTGTGTGTGCATGTGTGTGCAAGTGTGTGCATGTTTTCACAAGCCCTTTGTGTTGATATATACATGTGTGCTTGTGTGTGTGTGCGCGAGGGTGTAAGAATGTGTGTGTATGTGTACATGTGTACTTGTGTGTGTGTGTGTGTGTGTGTGTGTGTGTGTGTGTGTGTGTGTGTGTGTGTGTTTTTTCGTGTGTGTGTGCGTGCTTTTTTTTTTGCATGTATGTGTAAGCGTGAGACAGAGAGTGTATGTGCATTTGTGTGTGAGAGTCATTGAGAATGTTAGCATGTCTGCAAGTGACCATGTGTTTGTGTATGTGTGTGTTTCTGAGCATGTATGTGTGTTAATTGTGTGCATGTGTGTATACATATATATGTGTCTTTTTTGTTTGTGGTGAGTGTGTGTGTGTGTGTGTGTGTAGTGTGTGTGTGTGTGTGTGTGTGTGTGTGTGTGTGTGTGTGTGTGTGCGCACGCGCGCTCGCATGCATGTACGTGTGTACAATTTAATCCGGCTTTCCTTCATTGTTTTGAGTTTATTTTCCCTCACTTTCGTACATGCCTTGGGCTCCCACGAGATCAAGGAAACTGAACATAAGTTTTTATTACTTATATCATCATCATGCCTTTGATCTATCCCGGACCTTGAAATTTGGGCTGAACAGTCTGTGAGTCTTGTCCTTGTTGGCTCTGTCCAGCTCCATCTTGGGCAGGGTGAGGGACCAGGGTGGTCTCAGGTCCCCTCAGACATCCAGCACCGTTTCTGGAGGCCAGACAGGGGTCCTCCTCAGCAGTCTCGTTCACAAAAAACGTATTGAACCAGAAGTGGAACATCTTCTCCTGCAAACAGAAGACGTCAGGATCAATGGGAGGATTCCTTTTTTTTTTCCGTCCCTTTCTTCTCAGGTCATATTGATTTCTAGTTCTATCATTAAATCCAGCCAACCACATGGGGCCTTCTCAGGGCAACACCAAAGCAAGAAAAAAAGTCCCATCCTGAAATTAGTAAAAGAACAAGCAAACAACAAAGACATTATTTACATCTAAACAGTACACAGACAAACGGACTAATGATATCTCAAGCTGATCAGATCAAGTTGTGCTAAGGACACCAGCCATTCTGCTTTATTTTGTTGTCCCCCCAGTTTAGATACCGTTCGTGATGTTTACAGCTCAGCCAACAACAACGAGGGGCCATATCAGAGCCGTCACCACATTAGTCAATTTCTTTACATACACATTTACCAAAAAACAGTCAACATTGTTTCATTAAAATCTGGCGCAATGATAAATGTTTATGGATAGGCAACTTTGAAATGGACAAAAAAAAAAAGTGATATTGTGAACAGATGCAAGGAGATGTAGAAAAGAGAGTTCCTTGGAGAATCTCTGTATCTTTAGCTGACAAGAAATTAAAGTGAACATAAAAGAATGGGTTTGATCCAAGCTGGAATAAAAAAAACCTGGAAAAACAAACAAAAAATTTCAGAGGCCAGTAAGAGATCTAGGAACAGGTGTCCTTTTCTTCCTTTTCCCCCTCAAAACCAGATGCAAAGATGACTCTATATAATAGACCTGACAGAGAGGAGATCCTGGCTGAGAAAGTCATGTTGAGAACGCACTGTCCTAATTCAACCTGATCCCCATGCATCATCAGAAATGCCTTATTCCAAACTCCTTTTTTCCTATTTCCACACAAGTAAATTCTAGAACCCGAATCACAACTTAAAAAAAAAAAAAGAAAAAAAAAAGCTACAAACAGTTTTTGTATTGCAAGTGCTCTATAAAAAAAAACCCTCCAAAATACGTAAAATGACAGTGTCAATTGAAATCCCAAAGAAAATATTCAAACCTTTTTTGTCATAAGTGTTTTGTTGAAGAATTCTACTTTGACATCCCAGCACAATGGGACAGGATTCTGCACATCCATGTAGTAGACGTTTTCTCTCCTTTGCCGATATTATCGTAAACTGGAGAGGTGAAGACCTTCGTTGTCAGCTGGTGGACCTCGAACAATGGAGCTAAAATCATACAAAAACACAAAAAGATTGCGTGAAAACTGCCAAGAATAGATCCTTGATCATGCAGTAAAAAGTCTGATTCATTGTATACAAAGCATTTGATCTTTCCAGTTACAAAAAAAAAAATTTTTGAGTGCACTGGAAATCACCTTAAAACATCACATTAATTTGAATGTCAGCGAAATATGTAGCAAAACTTTTTCAGCATTTGTAATAAAAAATGTTGTCCTGAGGATAACAACAAAACTTCATCTTTCCATGTTCAATACCTAATAACTTTCTCTGTTTATGAGAGTGGATAATCATGTAAGATGCACTGTTTACATCAAATAAACATTCTATACACCTCTGTAGCTGAGTCAGTCATATGCCATGAAAAATCAAATGTCACAGCATGGCAGAACAGCTTTTTCAGACAACAACCACACACACACACACACACACACACACACACACACACACACACATGCACAAACACACATGTACACACACACACACACACACACACACACACACACACACACACACACACACACACACACTTGCCCATGCATATGTACACCTACAGCAGTAAACACTCACTGCAAGAGTTGTTGCTATTGAACATGGGGATGGTTTCAAACTTGATGCCCTTCAGCAACAAGTGACAGGCTTGTAGGTCAGATTGTGTTTCAACAGATCACCATAGTAGAGCACGTATCGCCGCTGACTAGGTATGGTCACTCCCTACCACAACAGCCGGGAATACACATCTCTAAATAAAGCATGTTACTGGACAATTTCAGGTCATACACGTTTTGGCAAAATTCATTAAAACCAAAATGGCAAAAGCATTTAAAGTGGGCTATCTTATTTACATTGCCTGAAAAATTTTATCATTGCGGTTGGTAACCTGATACTCAATAACTATTTTCAAGTTATCTTAAATACATGTTAGCGAACCGCCAAGAGAAACGTGGCAAAACGAGTCACAAGACAAACATGACGCGTTTCGACCTATTGGGTCTTCTTCAGCCTGAAGAAGACCTATGAGGTTGAAACGTGTCATGTTTTGTCTTGTGACTCGTTTGTCCACATTTCTCTTGGCGGTTCGCTAACATTTATTTAAGATCTGTTTAGATTTCCGCCTGCAGTTATCTAACTTTGTAACTAGATCTATTTTAAAGTTGTTTATGTGAGCATGACTCTCTCAGTCTCTGCGCTGTCTGGATGTGAAACATGTCCAACAGAGTTTTTTTTTTTTAAAATGTAATCAGCACTTTTGTAATCTGAGTGCGTTACAATCATGTTATCATCCTTCTTACTCAGAAGAGTAACGAAACTATACAAAAATCCTCAGAATTCATGTATCCTCCCCCTACCTAAAGTGGATAATGATGCACTGATAAAGTTTTCAACAGAACCGGTGTTTTGTGTTTTTTTCAATCTTTTCTTTTTGTCAGCCGTATGTCTGAGACAAAGAAGAATTCAATGTTCCCTTTGGTTTAAAATAACAATTTCAGTTCTAGATTTTAATTGCTTGATTATTATTTTGCTTTTTTTCATAAACTGTTTTTGTTTTTCTCATACTCTAACTAAGCTTAGTAAATATGGTAGGCTAGGACTGTCACCACTTACAAAAGTCACATGCGTATCAAGATACATCTCAATGCATCGCTGTTGTTTTCCCACTGACATCCTGAAGGCAGTCATAAAGTTTCCCTTTATTTATCACATGTGAGTAAAAATCCATTAAAGCATATCATTATCAAAGCCATAAACATAATAATAATAATAATGACAATGATAATAATAATAATGATAATAATCATAATAATGATGATGATAATCATAATAATAATAATAATAGCATCTATATACTGCAGACTGGATGGCTAGTGCCCACTCTGAAAAGTTTCACTATGTTTCCAAGTCACAACCAAAAACAGACATGATATAAACTGTCACTAAAGAAAAGGGCTAAAATCAAGAATCCCCCCCCCCCCCCCCCCCCCCCCCCCCCCCCCCCCCCCCCCCCCCCCCCCCCCCAGGCAGATTAAAATCGAAAAGAAGGTAAAAGTAAAGGATTTTTTTTTTCTTTTTTAAAGGAATTAAAAGAGTGACAATACCTGGGAAATTTCAATTATGTAATTTCTTTAATAAGAGGATACAATCCATATTGAAATAACCACATGTATCTCCATACAGGGAAATCATGAAGCCGAATGGAGCAAATTGTTCAAGATTACTTTTTTTTTTTTAAATCAAAGAAAGCGATGGAGTCCATTGTTAATTCTTTTTTTTTCAGTCAATACTGACTGAGAACAGACTGTGCAACTTGTCAATGACTGATTGTGTATTTGAAGAACAGGGCAGCCCGACAGTAGCCTTTGATAATCTGATCACAAACGGAGTTTCAACAACTGATCCCATTGCAAAACATTCTACTGAAAACAAAAAGAATAAGGCTCTTTATCATCTTGTACTGAGTGATCATCACAATCAAGCTGAACAACCATGCTGTGTGAGGAAAGGAAAAGCGTAACAAGCGTTTTCCCCCCCACGATAATCAAGAAGCCGAAATAAGGAAGGAAACCATCTGCCTGGGCCAGGAAGGAAACTCTGTGCCCAAGTTATCTCAAAGTTCACATGACCTGATTGACATCTAAAGACTGTGAGATAACTCAGGACCCTGTCAGAAATGGCTTCAGCAGGATGCAAACTGGTTGTGAACATCTTCAATCTTTTGACTACTGTTCTGCACTATGCAATCCAATCCTCTTTAGGCTTTACTAGGTATCAACTGCTCCAACACAAACTGCCTGACAAAGGCAATCCTCTATTTTGCTCCTATGCAGGCTATCTGAAAGCTTTTGAACATTAACCTTTTAAGTTCTGTTGGGTTTTTTTTTGTTTTTTTTTCAACGTAACATTTCTGCAACTACCAAGTTCTGGTCTGAAAATATCGAACAAAATAGATTTTTCTTTCTTTTCTTCACCACCCCCCCCCCCCCCCCCCCCCCCCCCCCCCCCCAAAAAAAAAAAAAATGTACACCTGAACTATACCACACTAAAATGTACATCTGAACCACACCACACTTTGTATAAAAAGCTGGTAGTGGATACAGTTTGTTGTGAATGAGCCTTTTGTCTGTTTTCACTGTTGGGCTTTGTTTCTAACTGACCTCTGTGTGATCACTTCCTCTTTCCAGTAAACCCATCAGTATTAGCAAAACCAGCTGACCCTCACAAGTCTGAAGCATGTGCTGGTCCTCTTACACACTGACAGTGTAGCCAGTATGGTCTAAGTGGCTTACTGACCAGTTGTTGTCATCTGTGCCCCTAAGTAAGGCAACTGCACTGTCCTCAGTTGTTTTGAATGGACAGCCACTGACCACTGTTACTCATGGCTGCATTCAGCAAGGCAAAAAAAATTTTTTACTTCTTTTAGGTGAATCAAAGCCATTTCATGTTGGTGGCCACTTCAGCCAGCACCACTATCCTAAAAAAAAAAAAGCATCTTGCCACTCAAAGCTTCACAAACACCTCAAACGGACACAAAACGTAGGGTCGTCCTTGAGGGCCAGAGCAGAGTGGATCAGCAGTTCAGCAGAGTAAAATGGGCTGGCGGAATAGGGTGGAATGCTAGCAAAACGGATTAAGGCATCATGAGAATAACACTGTTGTTACAGAAGAACATCAAATATCATTTGTGACCTCTTGTTGAGTTGAACTATGAATGACAGTAAAGTGAATCACAGGTGACTGTCCATTTAATATTAATGCGCACGACTGACCACCACAGGCATTGCTGAACCAATACAGAAGGCTCAAAAAGCAGCACAGACTCTATAGTTGCATTTGTACTCATTTCAAACATCAGAGGCAATGTGCCAGATGACCCAGAAGTGAGGAGTCGACACTAAGATTATGGATGGATTCCTAATTTCCTTGATGAGGTAAATGACTACAATGGTCAGTTTTAAACATAAACAATCCATTGACAAAGATGCCCATAACAAACTACATCTACTATCTTATTTTTTTCTACAAAATCTGAAGTAATCTGCACCTAAAATTTGGGGAGTGGGGATGCTTTTCTTTAAAAAGTACCTAAAATTCAAAACTTCACCATCAAATTCATTTGTCACTCAAAAAAAAAAAAAAGCTAAATGGCAGTTGCATGCATTTTAAGTAAAAACATAGTCATACACATAAACACACACATGTCAAGTGATCTTGCACATAGCCCATTAAACCACAGAGGAATCATGAGGACAGCAAGCAAGTGAGAAGCAGAAATATGTACAAGTTCAAGTTAAAATGTCAGTTGAGACTAAACACCCCAAGCATGGTCAAGTCTGAAAACAAAGGCTGATCTATTTTCATCAGCCATGTTTCAGTTGTTAAAAAAAAAAAGAAGAAGAATTCCTTCATAATTAAAATCATGTTAGGTGGAATATCTTGGAACAAGGTCTTCATAACATCAACAGTAAAATGCTTGTGCGTACTGTCACTTTCATATAACAAAATGTTCGATACTGAGTTGCTTAACATACAGACACAGTACGCACCATAGAGGCTCCTCAACTTTCAGAAGGAAGGAATATGCAAGACTGATGCTAAAAGTAAAAAGCACTGAGAATGTAGCCTACACAACACCACTTCCTCTACACTTCAGAAAGACAGACAGAAGGAACTGCATTAGGTCTGGACAGATTTTCTGGCATTGTTAGCAGAGCATTTTGTTCCGATCCCTTTCCATGAAGCTCTGACATCTTCCCCTTCTGGTTTGAGATCCAAGGTGAGAATGAACATTTTTTAAAGATCTTGGAATGTGGCATCCACGCAAGGTGGTCAGAAATTTTGTTGTCTCAGATGCCAACATAACCTAGGATCCAAGTAGGTACACTATCATTAGAATATTATCACTGGTTTTGAAAGCAGTAAGCAATCAATAAAATTCCACGAATAGAGGATGGTTATTTTGTGGACAGCAACGGCAAAATGGCAAGAGCACACACACACACACACACACACACACACACACACACACACACACACATGCACACACACACACACACACTTACTTATCATCCCTTGTCCGGCTTTTCCCATAATGAGTCAAAGCTTCCTCAGCATTTTTGAAAAGACCACTGTGCAATAAGTAGGCACAGATCATAACACCAGTGCGACCCTGAAACATAAAAAGATGACTTCAGATGCAGAGCAATCATCATGGACTAGTACTACAAATGCTGCTAAAAAGATCAAGAAATATATTAAAACAAAAGCTGATTCTTCATTGATTTCTTGTGACCAACTAAATGCCATACTTATGAGAGAGAACTGAATCTCATTTTAATCAATCATCATATGAATGGTAAAAATGTTATACATATATACCAGTTAATTTGTTAATTTATTACTTATTTTTACATATGGGAACAAATGTGCATTTCTCCCAAAGTGTAAAAATTTGACCATCTAGAAATTTTCCTTTGTTTAAGGTTTCTGATCTCTCCAAGAGGTTCAAAATTCTGTCACCAAGTTTGTCTTCAAAGTACACAAGTTTCAGCATTGCACACACCTACTAAAAGAGTTCAGCTGGCTTCCATTTAAACAAAGAATAAAATCCAAGACTTCCTGTCTTTGCTTTCAAGCCATTATCCTCAACTTTCTGACATTTACGTTCCATCAAGTCTCTCTTCTTCTGCTGAAGACTGAATCTTCTACATACCAATGTTCAATAGAGAAAGGCACTGGAAAAGAGCTGTTACTCTCTGCTTGCACAAAAACCTACCCATACTCATCCAGCACAGTCCGTTACTCTCATCCTTCAGAACTAATTTAAGAATGTTTCTTATCAGTTAAATATATCTGTGTGTGTGTGTGTGTGTGTGTGTGTGTGTGTGTGTGTGTGTGTGTGTGTGTGTGTGTGTGAGAGAGAGAGAGAGAGAGAGTGTGTGTGTGCGCGCATGTGTGTGTGTGTGTGTGTGTGTGTGTGTGTGTGTGTGTGTGTGTGTGTGTGTGTATGTGTGTGTGCATGTGTGTGTGCATGTGTGTGTGTGTGTGTGTGTGTGTGTGTGTGTGTGTGTGTGTGTGCGCGCACGTGTACGTGCGTGCATGCGTGCGTGTAAGTCAACGCAAGCATGTGCATATACCTGTACCTATGTACGTGCGTGTGAGTAGATGTGTGTACATGTGTACGTGTTTGTGGGGGTGTGGGCTTGATTATGCACATGAGTATGCCTGGGAGAATGGGGAGTCAGCATGTATGTGAGTGAGAGAACAGAGACAAATGCATACATGTGCTTCTTGTGATTGTAAAAAGTTTTGAGATTTTAGGAAGGACCCTCTGCCAATGTCCTATTATTATTATTATTATTATTATTATTACTATGATTATGTATTTCTGCAGAACCTACTAACACATTTTGTTTCTTGTAATTACCAAATCCTGGTATCTCGCTGGAATCTGACACTACTTCCTGTGCAGCACATCTGTAGCTTAGTTTATCTCCCTGTGGTTTCCTGATTCTTCTTCTAACTGGGAACAATTTCCACACAAAAAAAAACATTGAAATTTAAACACAGAAATTACATGTACTTCCCTGCTAAAATCTATGTGACATAACTTTTTTTTTTTCAAGCCACAATACACTCATCATAATGCCAGCTGTTAACACATATCAAACAAACACTAGGGTGTGTGTGTATGTGTGTGTGCGAATGTGTTGCGATGCCAAACATAACACATGTGTTGGCCAAAGAAACTCTACAGGGTGTGTATACGTGTGTGTGTGTGTGTGTACGCGAGTGTGTATGCGCGAATGTGTGTGTGTGTGTGTGTGTGTGTGTGTGTGTGTGTGTGTGTGTGTGTGTGTGTGTGTGTGTGTGTGTGTGTGTGTGAGAGTGTCAGTGTGTGAGAGAGAGAGTGTGTGTGTGTGTGTGTGTGTGTGTGTGTGTGTGTGTGTGTGTGTGTGTGTGTGTCACTGTGTGTGTGTGAGTGCATGTGAGTGTGTGCGTGCGTGCATGCATGAATTTATGCATGTATTGTGCATGCTAGCATTTGTGCACTTTATGGCAGATTTTTTATTTGCTCCAGGATGCTTACCTTTCCAGCCTTGCAGTGAATGGCTGCAATGTTGGCATGGTCTTGAGACAGCCACTTATCCAAATCCACACAGAAGGAGCGGATATTAATTCCAGACGAGGCGGGTTATGGTCGTCAATCGGGAAGCGAGCAACTCTCTCTGGTGAAACTTGTCTGGGTGATACTTCCGCTCTGAGCACCTAAAATTGAAAAAAGTCACTCTTCAATTCATCAACAGTAACAACTAACATTACAGGTTTTAGAGCTGTTTGTGTGCAGTCTGGTATATCATGTCAAGAATTCGGGAAACTCTATTAAAATTTAATAAAAAGAAGGAATAGTGTAAAATGTAGAGAAAACTAAAACTCATGTGAATGAAGAATAAAACGCATCTAGCACCGTTGATCAGTAAAATTACTGCAATAATGACAGAAATAAAAAAGGAAAATTTCCATTCAACACCAACACATACCAAAGTCTCCCCATACTAGCCTTTGTTCACAAGTCAATACAAAAGAAATCAGGCAAGAGAAGTAAAAGAAAAAAAATCTAAAATCCACAGCTCTAAAAAAAAAAAAAAAAAAAACTCTCCTACTTACATTACTTTTCTTATTTTCTATAATGCTTCTGGTAAAATTCACTCACACAAAAAATTCACATTGCATGTGAGGGTCAAGAAAACAGTTCATCAAGACGCCATGAATTTAAGAGATTATTTGGATCTGGTGGTCAAAAGTAGTGACGAAGAATCATAGTGATCCATTCACTGTTTTACTTCATTTCATGTTATTTTATTTTACCAGCTCTAATGTTTTCGAAGTTCTAAAATTAAATCAACCTTTCTGCAACAACAAAAGGGAGACAACTTTTGCCATCTTGTTTAGTCCCTTGATATCAGACATACTCATCACACTTAACAGCTGTGTAATGCAAAGGGACAGACAGACAAGATTACTAGATGCCACTGTCTGAGTCATTCTCTATCAAAGGGACAGACTAAGTTTATTACGGAGAAGCAATTACATTTTTTTTTTTATTATCAGAACTTGACTCTATGGGAGGAGACTAGCTTTATACATCCATAATAACTGCTCTTCCTGTTTCCCCAAGGGAAAAAGTCTTTTCAAGAAGACTGTGATAACACAGAAATCGTTTATAAATATTGTTTACTATTTTTCTAGCATGTTCCATGATAACTAGTTTCCATGTTTTTACTGAGAATTATTATTAACTTTCAACGGAGACAGAAAAATCAGTCATTGTCACTGTCTTACTGACGGAAAAGTTTTCCTCCGAGAAAACTGTCAAGACAAGACAGTTCATGGAAAAACAGATATCATCAATATTTTCTTCATGGGCAATAACCTTCTTATAGCCCATAACTCCCCACCACCCCCACTTTCTTTAAGGATTTATTACTGTTTTTACCCTTTAATCTAGAATCTATTATCGTTTTTTTTCTGAAATTGTTCATATCTTTTTCATATCTTTTAAGGAAACTAATGATTCCCAGTAATTTAAAATGTGTTGCCAAAGAATAAACACTACTTTTCTCAACAACAAACAACAAAAAAGAAAAAAAAAACCCACTTTTTTACTATCTTCTTCAGATCTTCAAATTTGTAGGTCAGCCGTCATAGTTGATTATTACTGACCTGTCTTATGAAGCTGTATGTTCCCATAGCCTTCGTTAACTATTGTCCCAAGAATAATGGTTATTCTCCTTGACAAAAAACAAACAAACAAAAAAAAAGAATGAAAAGCAATAAATGGAAAAATCAAAAATCAATAAAAGGAAAAGCAAGATTTTTTTGTTGCTTTTTGCCTGAGAAAAATATGACATTTCCCAGGAAAAGAGATATCATCAATGTTTTCATGTAAATTAAGACCTGTTTTCTTTCTGAAAACAGCTTTAACTGGCTTATAAAGTTAGCATGCTTCTGTAACTCCATCTTCAAAATAGTTGACACTGATCTCTTTATGATACAGCCCATCACTTACAAGGCACATTTGGAGAGAGAAAAAAAAAAACACAAAGAAAACACAAAATAAACAAAAAAAATTAACTTAGCTCAGAATGTTTTGTCTCCCATCGTTTGAGTTTGTTGAAAACTAATATTTCTAGCACATCACCATGAAGACAATCTATGGTTTTAGTAGATCTGACCTTGGCAGAATTCTCTACTGGCTGTTGATGGATGGTCATGGACTTCAGTTAGCTGCACAAACTTGCAACCTGTTCTCGTCCCTGTCTATCATACTGCACATGTATGAGTGTGCATGCTCTTTATTAGCATTAAAAACTGAAGCATACTCACAAATTGTATAATTTGTAGTGGTCCTTGTGCTTCTTTTCCAAGAATCTGAACAAATCAGGAAACAAGTGTGTTAATGTCAATGTTAGTTTTAGGGGATAAAACTACAAGAGATGGAGGTGAAATTAAACATAAAGAATCAGTTTATAACTCAAATTATCTATGATAACTCACAAACTGAAGTGGAGGATTTCAGTTAGCAAATAAAATTTGAGCATGCAGGAAAGATGGCTCAAGTTTGATTCTGATGAAAAAGAATAATAAATCGATAAACAAAATTTCTCGAAGAGTGTGCTATACAACCTATGGCTACTACTATATATGCACGGGCTTAGTGATAGTGGTGACATTCACTCAAGATTTCAAATCATTTAAAAAGCCACTTTGAAAATCTTGATGCACATAATTACATGATGTACCAAATTATGACACAAAAAAGAACCAAGTTCTGAAACTGGATTCCGTCTAATGGTAATGTTTGATAGTAAACAGTGTACTGGTTTAAACAAAAATGCTATGTTCACATTTCTATTCATATTGAAAAATATAGCAATTCAAGTTTCTAAATGGTGTCACAGCATATGAAACAAGGTAAGGTAAGGTAATGTCGCTTAGAGCCCAGCGACCGCCATGGGCCATATCAGAGCTGTCCCCGCTTTGAAGTCAACTCTTGTAAATCACACAAGCTTTTGAAACATCTTTTAAAAAGACATCGGAAATTTGGTTAAAAAATCTTGCCTAAAGCTGTAAAATCTTAGATCAGATGAAAAATGTTAATCTCTCATCAGGTGGGACATCTCTGAACAAGGTTTTCATAGAGTCTGCTGTGAAGTGTTCATGTCTCACACCATATAAGTCCCAACACTCTCAAAGAATATGTTTCACTGTGACTGTGAGTGGTACATGGCATGGAATGCATCATGGAGCTTCTTCACCTTTTAAAAGATAAGATTGGGAGTAAAAGAAGTGACCCATATGCAAACAGCACAAGACTGTTTCTTCTTTACGTCTGCATTGAGAACATGGTAAAAAATCTTTCAGGTTTGGCTGGATTTTAAGTAGTTTGTTATCTGTCTGCATGTTCCATTCCTTTTGCCGGAGGTCTTTGACATAAGCCTAAGTTTGGGTTTTCAGATCAGTGTGAGGGATAGACAATCTGTTCAAATCTTTCTTTGGCAAGTTCATCAACCACTTTGCTGCCTCAAATGCCCACATGGCTCAGAACCCAAGCAAAAGCTATGTTATTTTCATCTGATTTCAGAGAGGTATACATGTATCAAATAACTTCAGCAGTTAAGGGTGCTTTAGGTTATGGCCGGCAATGGCCTCCAGTGCAGAGAGGGAGTCCGACAAAATAGGGAAATCTTTATGTTTTGATACAGAAACCATTTCAAGAGCCAGGACCAAGGCTGTTAATTCAGCAGAGTAGATGGAACTGTCAGTGGAAATGTGTTTGGAACATCTCTCAGAAAGACAACCATATAAGAAGCAAAACAGCAAAAACTATGGTATGCACAAAGCAAATAAATGTGGAAAGATGCACATGATGCAGTACGTAACATGATAAAGTCTAACTGAATGAACATGTCATGGGTGAAACTGTAAACAACTTACTTGTACACATCTTCCAAGTTATTTCTGTAGACACCTTCCAGCTTCTCTGAAGGAAAGCCCATGGCAATGATGTTGGGCTTTATGTCTGGTCATAAAATTAAGGAGAGAAACTGCACTGACTGAAGTCTATAATTCAAAGAAACTTACTTTCTTTCATGAAATAAATCAGAAAAAGAGAGGGAGAAAGGGAGCGAGGGAGGTTTGGGGGGGGGGGGGGGGGGGGGGGGGGAGACAGAGAGAGGCAAAAGACTGACAGATAGAGCTACAGAGACAGAGACTACAGAGAGAGGACAGATGAGGGTGGGGGATGGGGAGTGGAGAGAGACAGATACAGACTAAGAGAGAGACAGAAAGAGACAGAGCCAGACACAGAGAGACAGAGACAGACAGACAGACAGACAGACAAACAGACAGACAGACAAAGACAGAGAGAGAGAAAGAGAGAGAGGGAGGGAGAGAGCATACTGTATGTGGAATGAACATGTATCTAAATTATAGTACAGAAGTGATGTTATCACATTAAACTATCACTGTATTCAATACTGGCATATTGTACTAAGCATTTATGAGGACAAACTTACACCCTTTCAGAATAGATAATAGAATGCACACACCTGTGTTTGGATGACACATGCATATATATATATTTCAAACTTTAGCCCAAATTCAATTTTCGTTTAATTAAATAATCTTATTTAGCCTTTCTTCATCATGCTGTCATCATGTGTGTGTGTGTGTGTGTGTGTGTGTGTGTGTGTGTGTGTGTGTGTGTATGAGAGAGAGAGAGAGAGAGAGAGAGAGAGAGAGAGAGAGAGAGAGAGAGAGAGAGAGAGAGAGAGAGAGAGAGAGATCAAATATCTCAGGTACAATAGTTTTATTACACGTAAAGCACAAAACAATTTAAAAACAAATGGAAACAAACAACCCTCAATGTGAAAAATCATGTTTTCTTGACAGTGCATTATACACTTAAATTATAGTTTTCAGAGCTTGCTTGCCCATATAGCGATAGCCAAGACACTTTTAATAGTTTTATAGTCTTCACTACAAGTTTACTTGCCCCATATAGCGAGCGATAGCCAAGACAGTGCTTCCAATGTCAAGTGTGCAACTGTACAACTGGTGATGATCAAACCACTATTCAATTAGCATATTGTGATTGTGTGGGTGGGACTTAGTGGGAGTGAAACATGATCTAGGCTGACACTGAAAATCAACTAATTAAGAGGGTTCTAGCTACATCTCTTGGGGAATACCAAAGATTTGGGGTCTCTTCAACAGATGACAGTCAACAATGTTTCATGGAAGTGTTGTGTACAGAAAATGGCACTAGAAGTAGAACTGAAGTACAAACAGAATATATCTCAAAGACCAGGCAGAAGTTGTGGGCATGAAGCATTTGGTCATGTGTACTATGAATAAACATCAAAACATTTAACTGACTATTACCTATTCCCCTTGAACTCTTCCTTCAAATGGTTAAAAAAAAAAAAAAAAAAAAAGCAATGGTGCTATATATATAAGTACTTTAAAAAAAAAAATTACCATATGTAGCGTACTACTCCTAGAACCGCCCATACCACTGCTATTACATTACACGTCCCTCACCAAAAAAGTGAGGTAATGGTCAGCAGTATATAAAGTGTATGCAGTGTGTGCACTTAAGTATTTCATCTGAGGAGTAGAATGAAGGGTTAGGTGGGGGATGGAAAATTAAGTATACTTCTATTTTTAACCAAGTGCTAGAATAAACAGGAATTTTACAGGCAAACTTTCCATACATATATACTATATAGATTTAACTGAATGTAATAAATCTTACAAATCACATACTTTGAACACAAACAAATATTGGGAGTAAAATTTATTTACACTGATCTTACTTATTTCAATCTAAAGAACATTAACAAAAAGTGAAAAACTCACTCAGAAAACATCATAATTGGTTAAAACTCATGACATCTGTTAATTTCCTTATAAATGTAACGTGTAAGAACCCCACGTCACACATGAAGAATAATGAAGGCTTCACCTCTCTTGTTAAGTTGTTCGTTTAATTCATCTCTCTTATTGTTTGTATTTATTTTATTTTTAGATACAATAAAATGAAATTGAAAAACTCTTAGAATTCCATTTTTTCAGACTTCGTCTAATTAAGTGTTGAACCAGATCTTATCTGTCCACTGTTCAATCCCTGGTGCTGATAGTCATGGCAGTAACTTACAGCTCTAAAAAAAGAGAATGTGTTGAGATACACTGGTGTGTTCACTGTCTTCTTTCTATTCTTTTTCTTTTCTTCTTAAATTCAATTTGCATGATTCATTGCCTGGTTCACAGGAACTACAACTGTATCAGACTCAAGAGTACTGAACAGCTCTACTGCTGCAAGTTAGCCAGGGCATTGTGCTAGAGTGGGTTTTTTTCTGTTCTTTGTTTCTCTTTTTTTTTCCCCCATATGACATCTAGTCAAAGTGCTTCACTCTGAGTACGTAAGCAAAACCAGTTTGACAGCACTGGCTTCAGCTATTATTGTGTGGAATGATTTCATAAAGTGCAATGAAGATGAATCTGCTAAAAACAGAAGTATATGACAGAACAGCTTACCTCCTCCTGCATTCTGTGAAAAAGTCGCACCCATGATAAGCTGCATTACAGACAGTTGAAGCAAGTCAGATATGAACCAATATAACTGAAGGAAAAACAAAAAAAAGCCTCATTCACACGTGTTTTCATTAAAACAATGAATGTTCAATAACCATAAAGGGCTATCAAAACATAAATTTGCATGTGATTTTCACTTGAGATTTTATTGGTTTCATCTCAACTCTTCTACTGAGGAATATGCATGTGTGTAACACACTACAATAGGCATTGGTTTTTTTTTGTTTGTTTTTTTTTTTTTTTTTTTTTTAAATATGTGGAAATGCTCTGATTAGCCATGATTGCCAATCTTATGCAAATAAATGTTCCATCACAAATTACATACTGCAAATATTGACTTAAATCTGCATTTGAATTTAAATATGTTGCAAGTCAATGCTGATACCATTATGGCTCCCATTGTGTCAGAGATACAGAAGCTATTCAATAGACTCAGGGCATTTCATGTACCTCAACATCCATCCTACGGAAAGTACCATGATAATAATTACTTCCTGGTCATCCCACTGTTTGTGTCAGAACTACGACAACATTTCTGAACTCAATTTTACATCTCTGGGAATAGCATTCAACAAATCTTGGTAACAAAATCACTTTGAATGAAACCCCTTCTGCATTAATTATGTCACTGCTTTTTTTTTTCTGTGGGTGAGAGTGGTGTGGGCGGCTGGTGTAGAGGGCTGGATGTTTGAATTCTGGAATGACAGGAAAGTGTTTTTGACAAACAAAAGACTTTAAAGAGTAAAATGGTTTGTGAATGTAATCGGCTATTTATACAGAGTTACCTTCCCTCACTTTGCCTGAGCTACGATAGGTTTGATACCACTTCCCCACCGAAGTCTCTCCCTCAACACAAAAATAGCATAATTATGGCACTACGTTGTACAACTGAGCAACATCTGACAAAAGTCAACGCGGTACTTACAACAGAATTTCTATAAATCACCAGGGCCATAAAAAAGGATACAAGTCAAATCCAATCGAATCCATCTTCCCTCAATCTTCGTTTGTTTCTGCTCACCAATTCTCTTATCTTTTTCTCGTCGTCATTTTCATCAGGCGTTGGAACTTCATGACATTTCACAATCAACAGCCTACAGTTTTCTCGAAAAACAACCATTTCGATTTTACATCAAACTGACTCGTCAGTTCCTCGAAGACCAGAATTTCTTTAACCTCGCCACCTCGGGTAGTTCAAAAGAATCAATGACAGCCTCAGTGCACTCACAAAATGTGTACCGCTTTTTTGATGTGAAGATGATGATTAGTAGTGAAAATTCAATAACAGTGCGCAAAATCAATCACTGTAAAACTGGCATTTTGCCGTGGCAGCGAACGAAGCAAACGCCTTGTAATAAAGGTCAGAGGTTATACTTAAACTTTGCCTGACCTCGCACACTTCCGTGAAAAGAGCGTCCATCATGAGGTCACAGCAAGTAGTGCACTCCAGCTGACGAGATTAATAAATAGCTCTTCTCGCCACCCTCGGGTCAAAAAGCGTACAGCTTTTTCCGACTGATGATAGCGCGCAAGAATAAAAAAAATAATCCTTTCAGTAGTTTAAAATATATTATAAGCAGTGCGCAAAATTACCCCTATGAGATACTACATTCATTTTGTGAGTTTTTTTTGTCCATGCTAAGGCAGAAAACCATGAAGTATTAATGTCTTGTAATAAGGTCAGAGGTTAAACTTAAACTTTGCCTGAAAAGCACACTTCCGTGGCCGTCATATTTAGGTCAAACAGCATAGGAAGCATGAAGCTCAAACGACAGTGACATACTGACCGCGATTTCCCCTCACCCCATCTGACCGAATCACACACGTTCGATCGTCCTGTAAATCCGCGACCTGCCTGATCTGAGCACTGCATAAATTGTTGCAAACATCGTCCCGTTGGGCCTACACGATTCGGTCTGGTGACGATGAGGAAGGTCTGAAACAAGTTGCCTTGAAATAGCCACACGCAGATGAGAAGATTTTAAACCATTAACCTCCGCCATCAATTAGAAGAGACGTCAATCTCACTGTCAAAACGGTTTTCATGCATGAGAACGAACGATGCATCGGATGATTACAGGTGCACCCGGTTAAGAACAAGAATGAAGTCCGTAGATATTTGTGAGTAATGACCGTGACAGTGGGGAGTCATCTTGTGATAGTGATAATGATATTGGACTTGTTTGAGGCTTTACCTCATACGTGTTCTGAGTGTTTATAGGGCAAAATATTTAATGAACAGAAAACATTTGATATTTAAATGCAGCATCAAAACTGTAACCATAAAAATTTTGTTCAAAGGCTTGTGCAGTCATTAGGTCTAAATGCATACGCTCACACGGAAAAGCGCCCACCTGGGCTTCGTGCATTACTGTAGAGCATGCGCGCACACGTGAATGCATGCACGTACTTGGGCATGCACTTAAACACGTGTGCGCTCGCTCGCGCGCGCGCGCACACACACACACACACACACACACGCACGCACACACAAGCGCGAGCGCGCACACGCATGCACGCACGCGCTGGAACACACTTTCACACACACGGGGAAAAAAGATGTTAACAGGTTGCAGGAAAAACGAAAGCTGCGCCGGGAAGAGCTAACGAGGGGAAGAGTTGGGTGGACAGGCTGGGGACGCTGTGACCGAAGGGGGGTGGGGGTGGGGGTTAACGTCCAAGACAATTATGACAGTGAGACTGCGCACGACGGATATCTGTGAAAAAGAGTATGTTCCAGATGAAACGGCACCAATGAAAAGGCATGATGCTGTCTCTCTCCACTCCTGGAGATGCTGGTTCTTCTTCTTCTTCTGCGCTCCAGAATCATGACTCATATATCTCCAGGATTGTTGAATAAATCAACATCGACCCAATCACGATCAGAAGTTCACATGGGACTATGAGTAATAAAAGAGGGGAATTCCCATATGTCTGTGGAAGGAAATTCTCTACTGAGTATGACTGTGAAGATCCACAGGTTGAAATGATGACTTGCATGAATGAATACCAATGCAATGCACTAGCAGAGAAGACGTCGGACGAAAAAACGGCCTAGGCTGGAATTCAAACCACATTGCCAGGTACATCCAAGCTGATTATTCTGAAGAGGAATTTGTAGAACCTCTCGATGTCAAATGCCAGAAACTCAATGTGCCACCTGCAAAATGCGTAAGAGGAATGGGTGTGATTTAAAAAAAAAAAAAAGAAGATTCACAAGCTGGACGACCACACTGAAGATGCCATTCGAAATGGAGGGGCAGGAGTCTATGTCCAATATCCAAGAGGCAGAGAAGAAAAGATCTGCCTCGCTACCCGGCCTGTACTCCACAAACTACAGAGCTGAAACAGAAGCCCTGAAAACAGCAGCAGCCCATACGACGTCAGCCCCTACGCCAGCCACAACGTTGTCTTCCTGACTGACGCCGCCCTGTCCATCTTTCAGGCCCTTCAGTCCAGCAGAGATCCAGAGCTCACCGATCTGTCCTCATCTCTCGCCTCCCTCTGCACAAGTCACACAGTCACCCTGCAGTGGATTCCCTCCCACTGCAACGTGCTTGGCAATGAGACTGCTGATTCCTTGGCAAAGAAGGGCACTACGAAGGAACAGATGGTCAGATCCACCAGCTACCCTGAATCCAGGACCATCATTAAAGCCAAGCTGCAGAACAAGTGGAAGCAGCAGCATCCACGCCACAACAGAGCAGACCCGTACTACCTGCTGACTCGACGAGAGCAGGTAGTCATCTTCAGGCTCAGGACAGGCCACAACCGCCTGAAACACCACCTATTCTTTAAATTCCGCATCGGCAACACAGAGCAGTGCCCCTGCAGAACAGGCAGTCAGACAACAGAACATATGCTGCAGTCCTGCCCGCTCCACCAAGCGCTCCGAGAGAAAACCTGGCCCGACCCAATACCAGTGGCCCGGAAGCTCCACGGAGGACTGGAGGACCTGCGACGTACTGCCACCTTTGTCGAGGAGACGGGGGAATCCATCTGAAGAAATGACGAACGAGACAACCACACTGAAGCATGAATTACCCACGTTTGAAGACACTGTGCAATTAACCTGTAGGACGCCTACGGACAATAACCATGGGTGAAAACGCCTCAAGAATCCAGATGTAAGGAAGAAATGAGTAACATCCTGAAGAGAAAAAGGGATCTCAAAAAATAGATAAAAGTTGCTTCTGAATCCGAGAAGAAAGGGCTACAGAAGCAGTGGGAAGACCTGAAAGCTTAACACAATGTATATTCACGTGAGATTTAACTGGCTCCTACCCAGAGTTTAGTTGCTACAGGCTCAGTTGGGAAGACTGGGGCCACACAGTCGAGTTTCATCCACTTAATGGATGCGTCTCTGAGAGTGTTGCTCACATTTCCTTACCAACACTGCAGGTGTCTGTATCTCTTGGGCCTGGTTGACACCTGGATATATTATGAAAGAAATCGAAGAGTACAACCATGTCATGCAGTCTCAGACCGGAATGGAAATCTGTAGCTGCTCTCATGGTGACCTCAGTTTCGATGTCCTTTCCACGAATGTGGCCTTGGTTTGATTCTGTCGTGGTCACCGGTATTGGCGAGTCCATAGGGGTTGTTGTTGGACAAACGTTGTGGCGCCCTCCGGAGGGAGAGCTCACTCACGCTGGCTCTGCGACTGAGCAATTATTGTCGTCAGTAGGGGGCTTAGTAGGTGGTGTCCTGCGCCACTGAACACCACCAAAGTGACTCGGCAGCAGTGCAGTGTCTCCTCCGGTGGGTTGCCTCTTGACGACTTGACATTGACTGCTCCATGGATTGCAGGTGCCGGGACTGTAGCGGGACTGACTGGGCTGTGACTGTCGGCAGTGTGGGTGCACTACCTCTGAGGTGGCACAGAACATGGGACAGCAAAAAAAAAAAAATATAAAAAAAAAAAAAATAAATAAAATCAGCAAACAAACAGAAGGAGCAAAACGAAGAAAAACCCAAGATTGCTTCTTCAGAAACCCCTTCCAGTTCACCAGGGACCTATTCTAGCAGCCAAAATCAGGTACAGTCACAGTGGACAAACAAACTGTTTCTATTTTTCTTGGTTTTGGTCGAGGATTCATGAAATCAGTATTCTGATTCCCTGAAGTTTTCAGCATTTTCCCTACCATGTGAAAAGGGAGCCTGTTCCGAATATATTTGTGGGATTAGACACAATGATATTACTATTCCTGAGTGGCGTTCACTGTGCATGAACGTGTTATCCTTTTAAGTGATCAGAAGGATCGTACCTTTCCAGTTTTCGTAATGCTAGTAAGCTTACTCCCTCTTCCTTTGGTATATGTCGGATCATCAGTGAATCAAAATCCGGTCCTTTCTGGGCATGGTCGTTGCCCATATCATGTGCATGTTCTCATCTTTCTTTGGCTCCTACATCTGTCTGGTGAAACGAGTCTCCAGCAAAGCCCGAACAAATCCTTAATCGTTAAACCATCGACGAAGGACGTTATCTGTGGTGAAACTATCACGTGGCTGCTGTGAGAGAAACTTGTGCAGGCCTTCGTTTTCCAACTGTTCCCTTTGATTAGTCACTGGAGCATATCATTCATCCTCTGGCGAATCATCGTGCTATTTTTTCCCTTTTCCTTTTTTTTTTTTTTTATATTTTTTTGTCAGTCACGTTTTCCCGTTGTTATCGGCTGCTACTCTGTGTGTGTGTGTGTGTGTGTGTGTGTGCCCCCCTCTCTCTCTCTCTTTCTCTCTGTGCCCACACATTTATTTCCGTAGCACTTCGCTAGCTTAAGTCCGCTTATCACATGCCACTCATCATTTTACTCTCGTCTGGAGAGGAACAAGGAAAACCACACAATCACTTCACGCGTTATTTTAGGAGAAAAACTGATTTGATAAGAGAGAGAGAGAGAGAGAGAGAGAGAGAGAGAGAGAGAGAGAGAGAGAGAGAGAGAGA
>JADBJO010000099.1:92500-127500 GCA_016801955.1 Conus betulinus | reverse complement strand
AGTTCCTCAAAGAAACCAAGAGCAACAAACCCAATCGCGACCAGAGTGTTGTTGCCTGCTGACAAATGCCTTTTTGTGATAAGAATCGTATTACAAGAAAAGACATGTTGAAAGGTTGGTCAAATGTGTCACAAAAACAGCTGAGGACTTTATTAAAAGAAGCAGCCCAGAGAAAAACAAGACCAAACCAAAACATTCTTTTGAAGTGCAAGACATTGACTTGGTTGCTCGAGAAGCACATTATCACAGCTCATGTCGTAAAGATTACACTAGAGAGGATGATAGGAACCAGAGAACCATCAAAGATGCCCAAACCGTTGAACAGCAAGCTGCACACAAAGCTGCATTCTACCATATTGTTCAATATGTGAAGGACAGCATTACTGAAGGAAGCAATGTAGAACGGGTGACCATGTTAAGAGAAAAATATCAGCAATACATGCTTGAAAATACACCCCAGCATTACAATGAAAATTACAGAACAGGCAAGCTAAAGTCCAAGCTGGAAAAAGAATTTGGCAACCAAATACAGTTCTGGCAACCTAATTACAGAAGTAAACTCGTCTATTCGTCAGTTGTTCCCAAAGGTCAAGTAGTTGAGACAGCGTTTGAGACTGCTGCCTCTGATTCCATGAGGCTGGAGGTAGCAGCTCTAGTTCTCCGCAGGATCATTCACTGTGCTCAGAGAGAAGCCCGGCCAATGCCCTGGCCTCCCTCAGCCAGTTTTCTGCTGAGTGATGCTATCAGTCCACCACCTTACCTCCAAGAGTTTATTTCAGTACTCATTACAGGAAAGAAAGGGCAGGAGTCATCAGAAAGAAATCAAAGATTGGCCAAGTCCTTTTCCCAAGACCTTTGTCAGGCTGCATCAAGAGGTTAGTGGCTGATGCCAAAGCATCTTCTTCTTGGCATGACACTTCGGCACCTCACAGGGAGTGCTGAAGTGATCACTCTGATCCATCGCTTCGGAAACTGTGCTTCCTACTCGTGCATCTTAGAGCTGGAAACAGCAATCTGCAAAGACATTGATGACAGAGAGACAGTTCTTCCCCCATCAATCAGACCAGACAGGAATGTGTTCACACATCTGTGTTGGGACAATTTTGATTTGAATGAAGAGACCCCCATCTGGCACAACACAACACACACTGCTCATGGACTGATTATTCAGGAGGTTGCAGAGGGCAGTGCAGATGCCTTGGCTGAATTTCCTGCTTCTTTGCCTAGAACTAAAGATCGATCAGTCGCAAGCAGATCAACAGTGCTTGAGCCGTGCTTTGCAAAGAGCAAATGTGAACCGAATTTAGCAGTTACACTGACAGAAGCACCTCACATGGAAGAATGTAAAGTCATCTGACATTCTGTGGATGTGCAGCAGGGCTCTGGCCAAGGATAGTGCACAGACAGTTCCATCTTGGGCTGGATGGGTTTCTCTCACAGCAAGCAGTGCACAAAGCAGCTCCAACGAATCATCAGTGGAGTATATGCCTCCTGTCTTCGCTCCTATCACTGACAATGCAACAGTGCAGCATATCTTGCGCATATCGCAAGAAGCTTCCAAGCAGGTGGGCCAGCAGTATACCATAGTGACATTTGACCTGGCGGTGGCAAAGAAAGCCTATTCCATTGTGTGGCAGAACCCACAAGAGTTTGGTAACATCATCATCAGAATGGGCGCATTCCACCTCACTTGTGCCTACATGTGTGTGCTTTGGGAAAAAGCCTGAGGTGCAGTGGATTCGAAGAAATTCTTGTTGAGTCAGGTGTTTTTGTGCCAGTGGGTCAATAGAGAAAGTAATGACTGGCAAGCACTACAACAGAGCTCTTAGAGTTCACAAACTTGTCTTGGAAGCTCTTGAACGTCTTCTTCTACAGGCATTTGAATCGTCAGAGAAGGACTTTTTTGATGAAGAAGCAAGAGCAGTGGTTCTACGCCTTTCCATGGATCCATCAGAAGACAGACTGTCAGAAGCTCTCACAAATGACAGCTGCAAAAGGATACTGTACCGCATGTCACGCTTCAGAGAGCGAGTCAGCATTGCATTCCTTTACAGGGTGTGACACGACCAGTGCTTTTGTGAAGAAAGGAAAGCTGGTGGCTCTCTCAGACTCTTAAAGCAACACCCAGAGTTCCTTGCCACTTTCAGTCAGTTGGGAAAATCTACTGAAATTCCAGCTCAGTTATTTGCAAAACTTGAGCAATTCACATGCCTTCTGTATGGAGGGAGGTCCGTGACTGATATAAACAAACTGAGGCACCAGAAGTTTCTCGAACGCTTTGGAACTACTCCATCAGTCCTGTTGGACACCTACAAAGGAGTGGACATGAGCCTGCTCCCACCATGCAGAGACTCATTGAGAATGCATGTCAAGAAGAGCCAACTTCCAGGCGCTTGTCTGGAATGAAGCAGACAAGGCAACTGCAGCCATTCGTCAAGCAGACGGCAATGGTTGGGCATGTTGTGGATAAGAAACTGGAAATCCAGTGGACAGCTGGCTTTTTCATGCCACAAGAACTAGTGGAAATCCTAGTGGAGCAGCCCCAGCAGGAAGAGGGTGACGAAGAAGAAACTAGTGGAGCAGCCCCCAGCAGGAAGAGGGTGATGAAGAGTTCCCCGACTCTGAAGCTCTTGATGACTTTATCTTTGAAGCTGATAGTTAGAGTTCATTCAGCCGCCTGAAATTCAGTGGAGTCAGGACGAGAAATCTTTGTGTGACACTGACAATAACAGCAACTGCTAATGATCTATGGTGTGACACAGAAGTTTGTTGATCAATAATATTGGTCATGTTTGTTTTTCTTAAGTTAACTAATTCTCATACCTTGTATACTAGCTGTGTGGCACGACATTCCGTGCTTATGTACCATATTAATTCATCATTGAATGCAAATTTTGATTATTTTGCTAAGTCAGATGCTGAAAAGGAATCTTGTTTAGCTTTCATGATAAACTGATCACTTTTGTTTTTATTTTTTAAAGGTGCTTCGTATGTGTTGTATTTGCGCCGCGTAACGTAGGTTCCTCGTGCATTAAGTCTGTTTGTCAATTAAGGAATAGCATTCTGAATGATCTAAAGGTATATTAAGAGAAGTTGTGCTTTCCATATTTCTAGCTGCTCTTTTTGCTGCGTGATCAACGTTTTCATTTGATACAATTCCAGTGTTAGATGGTATCCAATAAAAACGTAGCAATTATCCCTTTAAGCGATAAAAGACGAATGATGTGGTTAATCTAATATAATCTCAAGTCAAATTTGTTTAATTTTGGGACTGGAGGGCACCCAGAACCGATCTGCTATCAGTACACACAAGCATTCGACAAGAATTTAGGAGGAAATGTAAAATAAATTCCAAAGACATCAAAATGGCTATGAACTCTGCACTAAATATGGAAAGATTTTTTTTTTTTTACAAGATTATAGAGTTTCTCTACATTCAAATCTGGAATAATAAAAGCAGTACCTGCTACATTATCGTCTAAAATTGAGCCTCAGTGAAAATCTTCATATAATTTCTGTAATTTTCGTCCAGATGAATATTGACAAATTCTTTAAATATATAGGGGATCTCTTTTTTTTTTGATATATCATTGGAACTGATATCAAAAGAGGCTTTTTTTTTTCGCACCCACCTGGGAATTGGTGAAAATGACGGTTTAGAAGCAATGTTAGAGATTTCAGAGCATATATGTTTTGATTGGAAATATAAGACAGTAATAGTTTTAATGATTGGATTTCTTGCGCTCGTTTAGCAAAATCTACTTCAGATTTTAAAGATACCTCATTTGTACAGAAATTATTCAAGGTAAGACTCTTTAAAGTAAATTTTGAGGCAGGTGCTTTTCTTAACTCTTCTAAAGGTAGTATCCCAGCTTCACTATATGTTCCAAAGTCAGATGCATGTGTGGGAACACCTAGAGCAAAGTTATAAGCCTTGCAGTCTATACTTTGCAATTTATTCAAAAGATATTGGGGCGCGCTAAAAAAGACTTGTTGGGCATAAGTAAGCCGTGAACACACGAGAACCGTTGCTAGAACAGTTAAATTTTTATCTTGTCCCCACTTTTGTTTAGTTACGACCTTCAGAAAGTTTGATCTTTTTTCTTGCTTTGTTTGTAATATAGTCAATGTGATGATTCCAAGAAAGTTTAGAATTTATATATACACATAAAAACTTAACAGATTTCACATACTGTAAGGTAGAAGAGTGTGTGTGTACATGCGTAGGTGTGTGTATGTGCGCACACGCACACGCACGCATCTGTGTGTGTGTGTGTGTGTGTGTGTGTGTGTGTGTGTGTGTGTGTGTGTGTGTGTGTGTGTGTGTGAAACCCAAAGCATGGTACTGGCCAACGACAAGTGTTCAAGGTCTGGAAATAAACACGCTAGCCACTCAGCGGGTAAGTATTCACGACAACAATACTACAACAACAATTATAGCAAAAAGGTTACAACAGCAAAACGCAAAGATTTTTTTTTATCCATGTTTTCTGCTTAATATAAAAAAACAAAACAAACAAAAAAAAAAAAAAATCATCCTCTCACTTGTAAATCGTTTTTATTCTTTTTGTGCAAACACATTTCTTTATGATGCCTCCATCCTATTTTCTTATACTGCATTTCTAGTTCTGTGAAGCTTTTAGTTTGGGAGCTGTTCTGATGCTGCTATGAATATCACCGTGTCAGAGATCAGTGTCCTTGTTAGTTACTCTGAGAGCACTCTGATAGGACCACTGAAGATCAGGCATGATAAAAGACCGCTGGAGTTCAGTTATGATAAAGATCACTGGAAGTCATGTGTGATAGGAAGATCATTGAAGGTCAGGTATAATGGGGAGATCACTGAAGGTCAGGTATAATGGGGAGATCACTGAAGGTCAGGTATAATGGAGAGATCACTGAAGGTCAGATGTATTAGGGAGATCACTGAAGGTATGGTGTGATAGAGAGATCACTGGAGGTCAGGTGTGATGGGGAGATCACTGAAGGTCAGGTGTGATGGGGAGATCACTGAAGTTCAGGTGTAATGGGGAGCTTATTGAAGGTCAGGTGTACTGAGGAGATCACTTAACGTTAAGTGTAATGGGGAGATCACTGAAGGACAGGTGTAATGGGGAGATCAATGAAGGTCAGGTATAATGGGGAGATCACTGAAGGTCAGGTAATGGGGAGATCACTGAAGATCAGATGTATTAGGGAGATCACTGAAGGTCAGGTATAATGGGATCACTGAAGGTCAGGTATAATGGGGAGATCACTGAAGGTCAGGTTAATGGGGAGATCACTGAAGATCAAGTATAATGGGGAGATCACTGAAGGTCTGGTGTGATAGATCAGTGGTCAGGTGTAATGGGGAGATCACTGAAGGACAGGTCTGATGGGAGATCACTGAATGTCAGGTGTAATGGGGAGATCATTAAAGGTCAGATGTAATGAAAAATCACTGAAGGTCAAGTGTAATGGGGAGATCACTGAAGGTCAGGTGTAATAGGCAGTTCATTGAAGGTCAGGTGTGATGGAGAGATCAATGAAGGTCAGGTGTGATAGGGAGGTCACTGAAGGTCAGGTTACTGGGGAGTTCACTGAAGGTCAGGTTACTGGGGAGTTCACTGAAGGTCAGGTTACTGGGGAGATCACTGAAGGGTCAGGTGAATGGGGAGATCACTGAAGGTCAGGTGTTATGGGGAAATCAGTGAAGGACAGGTGTGATGGGGAGATTATGGAGGTCAGGTGTAATGGACAGATCACTGGAAGTCAGGTGTTATGGGGAGATCACTGGAGATCAGGTGTTATGGGGAGATCACTGGAGGTCAGGTGATATGGGGAGGCAATGGAGGTCAGGTGATATGGGAGAGAGCACTGGGGGTCAGGTGTTATGGGGAGAGCACTGGAGGTCAGGTGTTATGGGGAGAGCACTGGGGGTCAGGTGTTATGGGGAGATCACTGAAGGTCAGGTGTAATGAAGGTCACTGGGAGGGAGGGGGGGCTGTGTAAGATGTGATAAACATATCACTAAAGGTCAGGTGTGATAAACAGATCACTAGGATCGGGTAGGATAAACAGATCATTGGGAATTCAGGTGTAATAGACAAAATCACTGGAGATCCGGTGTGATAGAGATCAGATGTGATAATCAGATTATTGGAGGTAAGGTGTGATAGAGATCAGGTATGATAAGCTGATTACAGGAAGTCCAGGATGATGAAAAGATCACTGGAGGTCAGGGATTGTTAAAAAAATTGTTGACAGTCAGGTGTGATAAAGAGATCACTAGTGGTCAGGGGTGATAAAGAGATCACTGGAGGTCAGGGTGATAATGTGGTAACTGGAGGTCATGTGTGATAAAGAGATCGCTGGAGGTCAGATGCGTCAAAGACATCACTGGAGGTCAGGTGTGATAAGAGCCCTGTTTGTTCACAACATTCAAGGCTTCTTCACTATTAAACTCTTTGCTATGGTGAGTTCATGATGTTGAAGGATTACTTATCATTAAACTCTTTACCAAATAAGGTTCATATTGTATAACAATTGTTTACTGTTAAACTCGCTGCATCATCAGCTTTATAATGTTGAGCATTCCTCTACTCTTATAAATTACTTCAATATGTTGAGGAAGAAATGTTCAGTGTTAATTTTCACTTCATAATGTTAAGGAATCTGTTAGTGTTGAATTCTTTGCAAAGTCATATACATAATACTGAAGCTCATTTACAGTCAAACTCTTTGTTGTTAAGTATGTTAATAAATGTTGAATATTTGTTCACTGCTAAATTCATTCCTGTTTTTATTAGTATTACATAATGCTGAAGAATCATTTGTTGTTCACACTGTTGACATAATCGTCGACTTTTAACTTTTTGTTAAGTAGATACATAATATTGAATAATTGTGTACAGTTAAACTCTTTGCAAAGTGGTGTTTATACTGTTCAAAATTAGTTTTGAGCTATTTAGGTTATATTCATAATATGGGCGAACGTTTACTGTTAAACTATTAGCTGAGTTAATGATTATAATGTGGAAAAATCATTTGTGACTCCTACCTGCTGTCGCTGATTTGTTGACTTCCACCTCAGAAGATCAGTAGATTTTCAGAAAACTCACAGACAAAGTTTCATTTCAAAGACAACCTTGCAAATAAGTGTAATGATCTCTCAATAGATGTATATGACTGACTTCTCTTTTCATGTCGCCATTTTTCTTTTCATAAGCCATGAGGCTAATATCATACGCGTCCGAGGCTTTGAAAGACAGATTATTGCCAGACTGAAGTCTGAAGGAGGGTTATATTAATGAAGAAGGGCTGGGCGTGGTAAAGGTGGAGGGGTACAGTTGCTCTGCTTCAATGGCTGGGGATCAAGAGAGATGATGCCAATTTGTTTCATTGTGATGAATACACACCACACCAAAATGATGGGTTAAGTACGGGCTGGACAAAAGGAAAAAAAAGAAAGGCAAGGAGATTTAATTCTACACAGATATGCACATACACACAAACATTTTACACACACCCATACGGTCATGAAAACACACCAAATGCACCACCAGAAGGAAGACTCTAACACACTATACACACACCTAACACACCAAAATGAACACTGCCCACACACAGAGAAGATTTAAAAACAGAAACAAACTCTTCCACCTTATCTGGGGTGAAAAAACTAAGCCAGTCATCTTTGATGTCAGTTCAGCTTTTCTCGCCAGACATGAAGCAACGTATTCCAAATGAGCATTATCAAAAATTGGGTATCATTTGATTGTACTTGGTGCATTATTTTTGGATTTTCCCTGACGAGCAGCTATTTCTATAGAAACTCTTTTTTCCCTTCTTCTTCAGTATTTCTATTACTGTTGAAAAAAAAAAATGTTTAATTTGTTGTTTCTTCACTGTAGCTTCATATGCTTGATTCAGTATAAATGATAGACTCATAAAAGTCTTACCTACCTAGCTAAATTTGGCAAGATATATCTATTTGTTGTCCATCTTAGCTCCGTATGTAATGGTATATCTGCATCTCTGCTTGACAGAAATGATACAAAGGGTCCAAGTTTGATAGATCGCACCTTAATATTGTTAAAATATATACTAATAGAATATGTCTTTTATCTATGCATAAAGAAATAATTGAAAGTGACCATAATTTTTAAAGAAAATACCAATGTTGTATTTTTGAAAATGTTGCTAAAAATTTTCATGTCAGATTTATAGCTGTTACCAATGGCAACATCTTCATGTAGAGAATGGATGGAAAAGTCTAAATACTGTTCTTTATTCTGCCAAGTTTGGTCTTCTTAGCACTTAGTAATGCTCAGAAAATGCCAGTGTTAAATTTACTGCACACACACACACACACAGACACACACACACAAAACAGAATTATTATAGCCACTCCCTTTGTTCATATCTCTAAGTCAATAAGTAATAAAGAAAAAGACAGAAAGAGCGCATCTTGACAGCTAGCAGCATTCAGAACATGTTCACTTCAAACTGACATGCAGCACACTGTTCTTGTCTTATAAAATAAACACATGGTGGTCATGACAGATACAGAGACCAAAGAGTCCTTTTGTTCCTTTAATATTGCACAGAAATAAAGAACCATTTACAACAATATGCCAGTGACAAGAACGTTATCATCATGGATGACCTGACTGAAACATTACGGACCCCTCCCTCTCCCTGTCCAATTCTTTTCTCACCCCCCCCCCCCTCCTCCCCCCAACCATCTCTCTAAAATGAAAAATAATAACATGCCTGCATCAATGTCCTGAATGTAAATACCAAATGGTATAATAGGAATAAAACAAAGAACAAAAATATAACAATTGTTGAAAAAAAAAAAAAAAGGATTACATCTCTTGTGATGTATATTCACTCCACAAGACTCATTTCCTACTACATGTCAGTGACCTTTGTGACCCACTTTGAAACAAAAAGTTTGGCTTAAATCCATGCCCCAGGCGAAATAAAAGTTTGCAGCTAACACATTTTGCACAACATAATGTGTTAGAAAAACAAATAAATAAAACAAATGAAAAAAAAAAACTTACTAAGAAAAAGAAAAATGAAATGCAGAAAACTGTAGTTGACACACTATTCCAAGTAATTGCTGCTCTCTTAACAGACCTATACCTGAACAATTATTATGTATTAAAAAAAAAAAAAAGAAAAAGAAAAAAAAAAAGTTGGTGTGTGTGTGTGTGTGTGTGTGTGTGTGTGTGTGGTGTGTGTGTGGTGGGAAAGCAACTGCTATTCGCTGTAATTAGTCTACATCCCAAATGATTTTATGTCAGGAAAATGTGAGAGCTAAACAATATTTACCAACACACTCATGATTATTAAAGGCATTCACATAATAAGTACATTTGTACATACAGTCAAAAGACTATCTTGTTTTATTTAACATATGATCTGAGAAAATGACTGGAGGCAATGTACTTTGTCTAGCCAATCTTTTCATCACAAAGACCATGCACATTCAACTTACTGTGTGGTCTGAAATTGAAGTAGCCAGGTTTATACGCTCGCTCTCTGGGATGTTAAGAGAGGGCATATCAGCCAAGCCCACAATCTCACTAAATGGACCAATGGATCCACTCTTTTTTCTGATAGTAGAAATTGCACTGGGCTATTCCAACAGTCATTGTCAACTCTAATCCATCAAGTACAAGTAGAGAAATGCTGGCAGAAAGCATCTACAAATAGAAAAGTAAAACAAAAATGGCAGAAATTTTGTAAAAGCTGTGTGTGTGTGTGTGTGTGTGTGTGTGTGTGTGTGTGTGTGGGGGGGGGGTGGTGTGTGTGTGTGTGTTGGGGGGGGGGGCGTTGTGGTGGAAGGGTGGGGTTGATGGAGGGTGACTTTCTTTTCTTTAAAATCAGTTGTATCATGGAAATCTCACTGTTCATACCAGACTATTAAGGACCACCACTCATTTTCTGGACTTTCTCAAAATATTTTAATTTTTTTCTTTGCAGATCGTTTCATTTTCAACTGATTCCACATGTCGCGCAGGCACGTGCCCGCATGCACGCACGCACAAACACACACACACACACACACACACACGCACACACACACACACACACACACCCCCAACTGAAATTGTAGTTATTTCATGCCTGACCAAGTAATATGCAGGTGAACTTAATTTCACCAAAGAGACCAAAAATGGTGGGGGGGGGGGGGGGGGGGTTCACCTGGACATCGGTCACAACAGAAAAATCGTTCCACTTGCCTCACATTACAGAAGCATTGTCTTATAAAGCCATTTCATAATAGGAATTTGCAATTCACTACATATGAAACATCCCTCTCAGCTTAATGACATATTTACCAATCATTCATTCAGCTCTGTACATAGAACAACACTTAAAAGCCACTCGCACAACAACCACAGAAACTAAATGTCCATTTTCTAGGCTAGATCCTCACTATGAAATAAACCATAGCCTTTACTTTACATGAAAATTTGGATAAACAAGACAAAAGCTTCAACTGCAAAATCAGCCTCAATAATCTCTGTATATCTCTATCCCCAAAGAGCAGAGGCAGTGGGACAGAGAGCAAATGAAGAACATCAAGATTTATTACATGGAGACTTACTTCGCATAATCTGTTTCAGTTACCTTTGAAACTTTCTGAACATATAAAGCACAGCATCCCCCTCCAAGGCAAAGCAGCATTAAGAAATCCAAAATTAACTGAACAAACCCTTTTTGCCCCCTTTTTTTCATTTCCGACAAAAGGTATATGGTTAGGAAGCAACACAGTCCATACGATTTTTCTAGTGAAACAAATACGGGTTAGGAAGCAACACAGTCCATTTAATTCTTCTAATGAAACAAAGTTCATTTAATTCTTCTAATGAAACAAAGTTCAGTCATTCTAAGACAAACTTCTGCAACTTTTTTTTAACAACCACCACAAAAGGACAGAATTTCAACATCACAAACATCACAAAATGTGTTTAACCATAAACACAACTTTCGTTCTGAACACAGTGCTTCATTGATGTTTAGTATCTAACGAAAACTGTCAGTGTGACTTTTTCAATCAAATTCTACTAAATGTTCCTTCAGAGCAAAAATAGCCAGGCAGAGAAAGATTAAGATACAATCCTTGCAGAGCTGACAAAGTATGCAGGCTTTCAATGTTATGAGCTCAAACAAAAACAAAAAGAATCTTTCTCTCTCCTCTCTTTTTGTTGTTGTTTCCATTAAATTCTCAAGATCTTTACTTCTTTTCAGTGGTTTCAAAACAAGGTGACCGAGGGCGGAAAATAAAGCAAATTTTAAAAAGAAATGGTATTAGTTCCACCACACAATACAGACAAACAGATTATTTCAGTGGGATACTCGAGAAATAAATCTTCCATCTACTGCACTGCACTGCACCTGCTTTCATCAAACCTGCAGTTCTGCTATTTACCTTCTTTACTGTAAACATATAAAAAAAAACATTAGTTTCATCAGTTTATGCATGTATTGAGATATTCATAATCCCTAACCCTCTTCCACTATTTTCCTTTCCAGATGTGAAAATCTCTGTCCATCCAAACTTCTATACAGCTGATAGTCAGGCCTTCTCCACTGTGGCATTATTTAATGACATAAGGTCAGTCCTAGAGGTTTTCCAGCACCATTCATTTTCCTTTGCCATGGGGACGGAAGTGTTGGTAGTAGCTACTGGTTACATCAGTCATCAAATCCTGTGTGCATTCTGGGAGTTCTCCGCTGAGCTGACCTGCACAAACCCATGTGTCATCACAAAAACATACAACAACTAAACTTAAAAAGGAAGCCATAGAATATAGAATGCATGTATGCAGAGTAAACACGCAGAGTGTCTCTCTCTCTCTCTCTCTCTCTCTCTCTCTCTCTCTCTCACACACACACACACACACACACACACACACACACACACACATATGCACATGCTCTCTTTCACACACATAACAAATGAGAATTGATAAAATCCATGATGGCCACCTATCAATCTACACACACACACACACACACACACACACACACACACACACACACACACACACACACACACACACACACACGCTCTCTCTCTCACACACATAACAAAAGAAAAGTCAATCAAATCCAAGATCTATGTTTGGATTGCCTTGTTCATGACAAATAGTAAACAAACAAAAGTTTCCTTTTTTAGCTTAAATGTTTCTGACCATTAAAATCCCCTTTTGCGATCCAAGTGTGTTATACCAGTCACAAAATCTAAAATGACTGTGTTGTACATTCACAGTAGCCGTTGAAAACATAATTTTTTTTTGATTCATGAGACAAAGAGGTGGTGAGTTAGACCTGAATGTAACAAAAAAAACAAACAAAGGTTCATCCTCTTCCCCTCCTCTCTCACACCTCCCTCCCTTCTTCTCTTCCTGCAATGTGGCAAGCACAGTCTAGTCACCACACTGGGACACCTTTACACTGGAGTTTCAGGCTGGTTTGAAAAGTACAAGCCATTGAAATGTAGCTAATCTCTTATGTGCACAGAAAGGTTTAAAATACTTCCCTAATTGTTAAAGACTTTTCTTTCAAAACAATAAAATGCATCCCCCCCCCCCCCCCCCCCCCCCCCCCCCCCCCCAAGCACCCGAGCTTCACTTCAATCACAATTTGACCATTTCACACTTTGTTCTAGCTTGTTTGGCTTTTCGGTTTTCTTTCCTTCTTTCTTTTTTCATCTCACAGGTATCATTCCCCTCCTCATTTTTTTCTTTCTACAGTTTCAGATTTGACACTACGCAATCACACAGTGACAGCTTTGAGCGCACTATGCAGAATCCTATCTTATTGCCAGATTGTGAACCCTCTACCTACTTGGCATCAACATCCAAAAATAGTATCTACCCATTCATCCCACATCCAAAAACAGTATCTACCCATCCATCCCCACAGCACCGCCCGCAATACTGTCCACATACACACAATCATATTACTCCTTATTCACCTTATGCACATGTTAAATCTGTTTCTCTCTTCTGTCCTATCCTTACTGTCTATATTTTCTTTATAAAGCTATTCTTTATTTACGTATTTCTTCACCATATTTTCTGCTATGATTTTCTTTCAGTTATTAATTCTTTTTTTATACTATAAATCTTTTTTTAGTCTCTTTCTTTTCTTTCTTTCTTTCCTCATTTCTGTTTACATGGTACTCTTTACTGTTTACTCATTGATCAATTCATCCTTTCTCACCTACTTGTCATTATCATTACTATTGTCATATTATCATAAACATTTATCAATATCATTAGCAGTAGTAGCAGTCATAGTACAATCATTATGATCAAGATGGTTATTATTATCAACATCATCATTTTCACTACTCGTACTGTAATATGAATTTCATTCCTCTAGTATTTTCTAAATTTCTATGGATTTGTGCATTTCTTAGACTATATCTTACTATGTTTCCTATTTTCTATATCATCATTATTCTTACTACTATTACTACTGTCATTATCATTATTATTATTACTCTTTCTGTCATTATCATTACTGCTGGTGTCATTTCCATTGTAACTATTTGTATATGTCCATATTTCAACTTATTATCTTTCCCATTTTCTACATCAGTATCACTATTATCATCATAAGATCATTATCATTAGTAGTGCTAGTATTGCAACCACTGTTACCCTTCTTCTTCTTCTTTCTCTATTTTAACCATTATTATCATTATTTTTGTTCTTAATCTTTTTCTTTTCTATGATTATTATCATTAGTAGTAGCAGTAGTATTATCATCCTTATCTTGATCCAAATCTTCCCTTCAACCTCTTCCTTCTTTTCTTCAGTTAAATTCTGTGGTTTTAGTTTTTAACCCAAGACCACTCTCTGCAGTCAAACTGGAGACATAAGTGATTGTTTGTTCATTATTTGTTTGTCAAAATGTGTTGCATCTGTTTTGTAATTTGTTTTTCATTTGGGAATCCACTAATTCTATTTTGTACCCAAACAAGATCTTCTTAAGTCAAAACTAAGGAAAGAGAGAAACTTTTTGTATGTGAGAATAGCAATCTGACACCAAGAGCTGCAAACTACTCCAAAATTGAAAACAGAATTGGCAGGTCTGCTCAGAGAGAGAGAGAGAGAGAGAGAGAGAGAGAGAGAGAGGGAGGGAGGGAGAGAGAGGGAGAGAGAGAGAGAGAGAGAGAGGAGGAGAACTGACAATGCACCTTTTCCCTCCCCTGATTTAGACCATTAACAGCTTCAAGCATAATAATAATCTATTCCTTACTTTGCAACATACTGTTTTAGGAGTGGTGTATAAGTCTTATGCAATTCCTGTTCCTCATCAGATGTTTGTTGATTGGTACAAATCTGTGATCTGCACAATTCATTTCAACACACACAAACGCAAAGAATTTCAGCTTGCAAGAAAACCCAGTTTGCAAGACCATGCCATCTCAGCTTTTAGATTCATTGCTCTCCTCACATAAATTTTCTCTTTCACAAGGCAACACGAGACTTATCCATTCCCAGTTTCATCTGTTAGAACATCGGGTATCGTCAAAATCTGTCCCAAAGCCAACAGTGTCTGATCGCCAAATCAGCTCCATTGCAATCAAGAATAACGAGGCTACAGCAAAGCAGAAGGCCTGGAAGGCACATCAAACAACTTGTTTGTACGTCAGAAATTTAAGAATTTTTTTTTTTTTTTATGGTTTTCTATAAGGTAGCTTCTTTTTCTTTTCTTTTCTTTAATATGTCAATCATACTCAGTCATAGCACAAATCGCACTGGTCACATATATGACTGGGGTTGTATGATTTTCATGCCCAATTTTTCAGCAAGAATTCTGATTAACTGCACTATGGCTGACACATTTTTTCTTTTCTTTCTTTTTCTCCAATCAAAGTTTCATTCCTTTTCTTTTTTTTTTCTCTATTCAAAGTTTCTTTTCATTTCAGAACCAGTATTCATAATTTTGCTTAATTCAATATGGAACGAAAAAACCCTGAGTCTAACTCTGAAGCTTGTTTTTTTACATTACTAAATGAAAACATCAAACAAATAATAACTAAAGAGATGTTTACAAGACAATCATCTGGGATATACTGCTTAAAATTTTCTTCAACTTAACCCCCAAAAAAATCCTTCTCATTGCTGGACTTAACTTTCACTAGATTTCTTTCTCCCTTCAATCCCACTGAAATCCTTGTTTATGGCTTTTACAAGATCATGTTACTGTACTGAAATCTGTACAAGACCTAGGAAATAGACGATAATGATGAAAATCAATAACACATGAGAAGAAAATAAAACCTGATATAATCTAGGTACATTCAAGTATTCAATAATGAAGTCCCTGGTCAATATATCAGTCACATGGATATATTTTAAGATAAAAACAACAAAAGGGTTGAATGCTTTCTTAAGTCATACAAAGCTCTGGGGACAAGTGTCACATTCCTCTGAGTTATACACTGTTAAAACCCCTTGCCTATGATCAAGGAACCACACTTAAAAAATACAAAAATACAAATAAATCTGTTGCTGCCCTGGGTCTGAAAACAATGAAATTCTCACATGTTCAGTACATACAGTGCCACACATTTGAATATCCTTTCAGCCTGCTGTTAAGCAAAGTCAGCTGTGCTTATCTCCCTTTATTTTCTTCATCCCAAGATCATCATCACCCTTGGTACCAATTCTAAGACCACTGGTCAAATTTTGCCACATCCTCCTTGTGTTTTAGTCCTTCTCCTCCATGACTTTCTTCGTTTTTCCATGTGATCAATGATCTCATTATAATGTCACTGACTTTGACAAATATGCTTCTTATTCTTTACACTTTAGAGCTCCTGATTTGAGAATGCCATGAGCAAAGTGACCTTCCATGGGACATTTGCACACTATTAGGAAAGAAGATGAGTCGATATTGTCTTTCTTTTATAGAGATTTATATGCAGATTTATAATACACACTGTTTTTTTTTTTGTTTTTTTGTTTTGTTTTGTTTTTTTTTTCATTTGTTTCCTAAAGTTTTACTTCACTACAATTTATATTCTTGTTGGTTTAGTGTCAATGATAGTGGACTAACTTTTTTCTTTCGCCAAAAACACATGCATATTTTTTTTTCTTTTTTTTTTCCAGTACATACTGAGGCAACATCTTGTGTCTCAAAAGTTAAAAACTTGAAAAACTTAAATGTTCCTACTTTCATTTAAATCTTCTTTGGACTCTTTACATACTTTAGTCAAAACAATGTAAATATCATCACATGGGGAAACATCCTTTGCAAATCATGGGTTACCTGGAGAACCGGAGAAAATGGTGAATGGGGGCACAACAGTTTCAGGGGGCAGCACCGTGTTGTCCGCAATGGCACAACAATCTTTCAGCACAGATCTGCGACCCTGGCATCATGGCAAGTATAAAATGTATACAGCAATGTTAGAAAAATCAGGTTTCATCTTTATTCAGACAGTGTGGAGAGAAAGATGATGAAGTTGGGTGAGCACACATACAGAGACCCCCTCCTCCCGCCCTGAATTTCACATCTTCTGAACACACACACCCCCCTTCTACTCCTTACCCCCATTGTATCCCCCATCTCACACACAAACACACGCACACACACACACATAAACCAAGGACTTTGACATAAACTCCATAAAAAAATGTAAGTTATACACACAATAGTAGCAACAAAGATAAAAAATGATAACGCAAGTAAGGCTGCAGCAGAAAGTTAAAAAAATTTTTTTTTTTTTTTTTTTTTTTTTTTTTTTTTTTTTTTGCTGTCCCAACCTCTGCGCCACCTCAGAGGCAGTGCACCCACGCCGCTCATTCCGACACCCCCCGTCCACAGCCACAGCCCGGCCGGTCCCGCCGCAGCACCCGGCACCGGCAATCCACTGGGAGCAGTCAGTGTCAAGCCGTCAAGAGGCAACCCACCGGAGGAGACACTGCACTGCTGCCGAGTCACTTCGGTGGTGTTCAGTAGCGCCTGTTCTGATCTAACATACGCAGGACGCCACCTACTAAGCCCCCCTACTGACGACAATAATTGCTTAGTCGCGGAGCCGGCGTGAGTGAGCTCTCCCTCCGGAGGGCGCCACCACGTCCGTCCAACGACAGCCCCCCATGGACTCGCGCCGATACCGGCGACCCCGGCGGAACCAAACCAAGGCCACAGACGCGGAGAGGACATCGAAACTGAGGTCACCATGAGAACAGGGCGTGAAGGGCCACAGAACTTGAGACATTTTTTTTTTTTTTTTTTTTTTTTTTTTTTTTAATGGTGATCGATGAGAATGAGGATGATGAAGATGATGCTACGGATTTCCATTTCGGTCTGAGACTACATGACAGGGCTGTACTCTACGCTTCCTTTCATAATATATCCCGGCGTCAACCAGCCCGAGAGATACAGGCACCTGCAGTGTTGGTCAGGAAATCTGAGCAACACTCTCAGAAACGCATCCATTAAGTGGATGAAACTCGACTGTGTGGTCCCAGTCTTCCCAACTGAGTCCGCAGCAAACTCAACTCTGGGTAGGAGCCGGTCGGGGCAGAAAAACCCACATGACTTCTGATGGGATTCGAACCCACGACCTCCCAGCCGGGAGTCCGCGACGCTAACCCACTTCGCCACGGCGGCTGGTTAAGTTTATATAATATTAAGACATTCTGCACGTACACTGTCAAATTAGCTGAATTTCTACAAACACTCTTGCTGGCACAACCAACTCACAAACATTGCTGGCACAACAAACTCACAAGCACATGCTCGAAAAGGACGCAACTTACAATGACACAGTTTTTGCCTATGTGGACATATGATCCCACTTGTGCAGCATTGACGATAGAGTCTTCACCAATGAAGACATGGTCCCCAATGTGCAGTGGAAAGAAGGCAACTCTGCAAGGCAACCAGTGCATTTCTATCTTTGTTCTTTTCACAGCAATTCACTATGAAAAAAAAGGGAATCAACTCTATGTAATTTATAACAATGCCCATCAAAAAGGCAACTCAGAGCTCTTTACCAGGAATCATATGTGTGTGTGTGTTTTTTGTGTGTGTGTGTGTGTGTGTGTGTGTGTGTGTGGGTGTGGTTGTGTGTGTGTGTGTGTGTGGTGTGTGTGTGTGTGTGTGTGTGTGTGTGTGTGTGTGTGTGTGTGTGAGAGTACAACCTTGAGTTAATCTGACAATAAATTGGTTTCAGTCAGTCTGTGTGTGTGTGTGTGTGTGTGTGTGTGTGTGTGTGTGTGTGTGTGTGTGTGCGCGCGCGCGCGCGCATGTGCATGTGCATGTGCGTGTGTGTGTGTGCGCGCGCACACTGCGTACCCCCCTGTCCTGAGAGACTGACCAAGTAATGTCGGTGTGGGGAACTAATTTTTGTTTGTATTACCTTGGGCGATTTTGTCAACCTCTTTCATTACATGAATCACACTGAACACTGACAAAAAACTAGAGAAATTGATCGATTTAAACTGGTGAATGTGTCTTTCTTTCTCTCTGAATGCGAGAGCATGTGTGTGTGCATGTAACTGTTAGCATGTGTATGGTCTTGCACATATATACGCGCACACATGCTTGAACATGCCATGTGTACATATAAACTGTGATTTTTGCATATAGTATATGAGTGTGCACTTGTTTGGAAGCTGGAGGAAGGCATAGAGAAGTGTGTTGAGGTGAGCAGGAGGAGGAGGCAAGGGGGAGGAAGATAGGGGTATGAAAGAGAAAGGAAGGAAGGAGGAGGATGAGGACAGGATGATGGAGGAGCAGCTGAATGACAGTGTCATGGGATACATCAATTATACATATGTTGATGATAAAACATTGAAAACAATCAATCATACAGATATTTCTATCTCCCTTACCACCTTTATGTTAAAGCAGATGTACACAAATCTGCTGCTAGTCATTTTCACATTTACTTTTCCAATGTTCACAGTATTGTATTATTGCTAAGATGACAGTAGCCATTTGAACATAATTTTTTCTCTGTTTTTTCTGCCTTCCCCTTCTCACTTTTTTTTTTTTTTTCTTTTGATGTCCAACCTCTGCGCCACCTCAGAGGCAGTGCACCCATGCCGCTCATTCCGACACCCCGTCCACAGCCACAGCCCGGTCGACCCCGCCGCAGCCCCGGCACTGACAATCCACAGGGAGCAGTCAATGTTGAGTCGTCAAGAGGCAACCCACCAGAGGAGACACTGCACTCCCTGCTGAGTCACTTCAGTGGTGTTCAGTGGCGCCTGTTCTGATCTAACATACGCAGGACACCACCTACTAAGCCCCCTACTGACGACAATAATTGCTTAGTCGTGGAGCCAGCGCGAGTGAGCTCTCCCTCCGGAGGGCGCCACCACGTCCGTCCAACGACAGCCCCCATGGACTCTCGCCGATACCGGTGACCCCGATGGAACCAAACCAAGGCCACAGACGTGGAGAGGGCATCGAAATTGAGGTCACCATGAGAGCAGGGCATCAAGGGCCGCAGAATTTGAGACATTTTTTTAAAATTTTTTATGCTGATCGATGAGAATGAGGATGATTAAGATGATGCTACGGATTTTCATTTTGGTCTGAGACTACATGACAGGGCTGTACTATACGCTTCCTTTCATAATATATCCCAGCGTCAACCAGGCCCGAGAGATACAGGCACCTGCAGTGTTGGTCAGGAAATTTGAGCAACACTCTCAGAAATGCATCCATTAAGTGGATGAAACTCGACTGTGTGGTCCCAGTCTTCCCAACTGAGTCCGCAGCAGACTTAACTCTGGGTAGGAGCCGTCGGGGCAGAAAAACCCACATGACTTCTGATGGGATTTGAACCCACGACCTCCCAGCCGGGAGTCCGCGACGCTAACCACTTCGCCACGTGGCTGGTTCCCCTTCTCACTTACCTTTGCCTTCAAACACACAGAAATTAAAAAAAAAAAATGCTGCAGATATCGAGCCAATCAAAATTGACAGGGAAAACACAGCCATGCAAAGGATAACATAAACTGAATGACAAACATACAAACAAAGAAAGGCTATTACCCTTTGGAGAACTTTTTGAAAGCTGGCCTGATGACAGCACGCTTACTGACAACACAGAAGCGGCCTATCCTCACATTCGCCAGGTCTCCACGGATCACACAATCTGTCATCACTATTGTCTGCAAAGATTGGGATAAAACACTTGTCTGTCAGAACAGTAATTCAATTCTTAAATGTATTAAGAAAAGCTATGCACAAAAAAGAACCATTGTTTTCACTTATAATTACCTATGATTGAATCCACTGTGGTTTAACTGTTAAAAAAAAAAAAAAAAACAACCTATGATCTATGATCAATAGACTTTTTATCCTAAAAGGTAAGTCGCATAAAGTGTGCAAGCATGCGTGTGTGTGTGTGTGCATGCAAGAGTGCACTCGCGCTAGTACGTGCACACCCATATGCAACTATGATAGGTGGTCTTATGGCAACCTGACACTTCTACTATTAACTGAAAAGACTGGGATTGTAACAGAAATGACAGTAAAAAATTTTGGTGCGACTTGTATGATACCACTTGATGTTGCGATGTGCAGTATGAGAGTCAGTGTCACAGAGAAAGGGCTAGGAAACAGTATCCACTTACACACACACACACACACACACACACACACACACACACACACACACATACAAACACACACATTCACACACACACACACACACACACACACACACACACACACACACACACACACACATAAGCACACTCCTCATACATCTTTCCAAGCTCTTGACTCTGGCTATGTTCTGTAAAATCTAATTCAAAGCAACTCTTCAAATGAAGACTATCCTCTAAAAGCTGAAATCTTAAGGGAAAAAAAAAAAGACAAAACCTCCATGATATAAATCTTTCCTTATTCCTAAATGAAATCCCTTGTAAATAATGACTTAAAGTTTAATGAAAAAAGAGAATGTTCATTTACCTTGCCATTGATGACGATGTTCTGACTGCCACACAGCACTGACTGTCGACTCACTTTATTTCCAGATGCCTGCATATGAGTTCATTCATGAGTCGCAATAAATGCCATCTTTAAGTTTACCAGTTGAATCACATACACCTTTGATAATTTCTGACATTTACAAAATGCAATGAAACAACAAACTTCTTTATTTACATCAAAGTTTTAAAACAGATGTTTGTGTGTTCGAGGCAAACTGGAGAAATATCAAAAAAGGAAAAAGATGGTACAGACCAACATGTACACACAAGAGACATATTAAAGTGAAATGAAAAGGGGAAGCTGATTTACAGTTAATGAAAAATATGTATGCATGTACACTCACAGATAAAATCATTGTCATAAGCCAAAGAGATAGATGCAAATCAAACTTGATATATTCCTAGATACAATCTCCACTCAAATAAAAGGCATTCTCTTGAGAAAGAATTAATGATTGAAAAAAGAGAAAAATCCTCCCCCCCCCCCCCCCCCCCCCAACACAGTTATTGTTATCTCATTGCATCTCCTTGCCACAGCAGAAATATAATGTTACAACTCTAAAACAATCCAATACATTATGTGATGATTGCATACAATGATTTCTTACAATTCATATCAATTCACAATAAAATGGTTTTAAATACTTTTATACTTTATATGGTTTGAAATCATGCTGTGTGAATATTATTCGAATTTGAACACCAGTGATACTGAACCCGTTTTTTTTTATTTTTTTATTATCATTATCACAAGCTTAACTTATATATATATATATATATAAAAACAGAGAGTTTAAAAACCACAACAGACAAGATAAAAAGATTTCCAAAATTTTCGGCTTTACTGCCTTCCTCAGTGGTGGTGAGTCAACTGCCCGGCGAGTCAGACAACATTTATCCATGCATAAAAAAAAGTGAATAAAATTCACTATCTTAAAACAAGAAGCTACAAAGGATTTCACATACAATTCGTAATAAAATGGTTTTAATACTTTATAATACAGGAGGAAGAGGGGCTTATATGGTTTGAAATGCAACTGTGTGTAATATATACATTATACATTACATACACACACACAGTGATACTAAACAATATTTTTTATAAAATTTTTTTTATTATATATTATCACATATATTAACTTTATATATGTGTATATATATGTATGTATGTATACATGTATATATACATATACAGTATACAGTTTAACATAATTTAACATATACATTTATTTCCTTGATTTAACTAGTTTTCATTTCAAAATGAGAAGAATCTGGCTACCAAAGCATTGTTAGTCCATGGCATCAAGTATCAGTTAGTTTGGCCATACTGGCATTATAGCATTCACATAGATGTACAAGTCCATACATATGCCAGATAATACTGGTAAGCCATGAGGCATTACAGCCACTGTGCACCAAGGATAATTTTTTCAAAAATTGTATTTCAATTACATACTGTTCATCAGAGAGAAGTATTTTGTTTGGTATGAGGATGCTTTTCTCTCCCTTCAGTTGCATGAAAAAGACAAAGACAGACTGTGTTAAGGCCCTCATCTGGCTAACAATATTCTGCTCACCATGTCAAAATCTTGCCTACCCCTGTCTCCCCCAACCCACCTAGCATCTCTGTCAGGGAACGGTATATTCCTCAAAGATGAAAAGCCATCACCAATTGTCAGGAACTGTGCCCACGTTGCTGGTGGTTTCATATCGTTATTTCTTAAAGGAACGCGTCGATGCAAAACATGCATTGCTTGTGCAGGCTATAAAAAAAAAAAAAAAACAGAAGGAGTCTAAAGCCTTGTGCTTGCGCCATCTTTTAAGAAAACTGTGCAGCATGCATGCACGCTGAGTAGTACACAGAGCTCAGGGAAATTTGTTACTAATAATATGTGTAGAAGAAGAGAGAGAGAGAGGAAGTCTGATCAATGGCGCTGTGATTACAGTGAAGCTCTGCAGGAATGCATGCGTCATAGTTTTTGTCAGAGACATAGGAAATGTCTTGTGTAACTGCAGAGTAAAGGCCACGGCTGGCCATAGTAAAGAGAAAATCGTCAGGTAAGTGATAATGAAGAAAATGAAGGGTGAGAAGAAAGGAAGATAAATATTCTTTTCATAAAGAACAATATGATGATTAATATATTTTCTTGTTCTTTCAAGTACTTTTCCCCCAGTTAGAGTAGGGCTACAGTCTTTTTGTTGAGATGGGCACAGGCACGGTTTGTGGTTTGTTTTGTAAGTCGACAAGAGGTCACAGCAGCTGGAACTTGGTGAAGAATAAGTGACAAAGTCTGTGTGGACTAGAAAACCTTTTTTTACTTAAATGGTTATTTTGTGTGTGTGTGTGTGTGTGTGTGTGTGTGTGTGTGTGTGTGTGTGTGTGTGTGTGTGTGTGTGTGTGTGACTCTGGGTGCAAGTTTTGGAAAACTCTGTGAGGACCTGTTGATGTATTTTTGAAAAAATATATCAGCAATTTTTCTTTTATTTTATGAAAAAATTAGAAAGAATGTGAATGTAATAGTGCAAAAAGTTAAGTTGTTAATCAAAAGGGGGGACTCTCTTGTTTTGTCTGACTGGTTGTTTATTGACATTGTGTAAGGAAGAGTCTGACACCAATGTACCTTTTCTTGTCCAATCTGTGCAACTGGAGTGAAATGTCCTATACTTATCCTCCTGGGGCAAAAGCCTTGCATACATTTGGGATTTGACTTCAAGATCCCTGATTTACAGAAGGAATCTATATATATGAATCCTTGCTTCTGGTTCAGTGAGAAGGTGAGCAAGATGGGTGGAGACAAAACTGAATTGTAAGAGAATGGGTGGAGGACAGCGCAACTGCTAGATGTCTAAAGATTGAATCATCCAAACTCTGTTGTACTGCAAAGTAGTGTCAGCCACAAAACAAACAAAAAAAAACATCTATGCATTGTTAGTTAACAAAGGAAGGCCAGAAAGAGCAAAACCTGAATATGTTCCTCGAGAATGTAATGGAGGAAACTAGACACCAATCTGTGTTGTCTGCTATTGCGCGGAGAAGCAAGATGGTGGGTAGGGTGTCTATAAACTTGTATTAGCTGTGAAATATCATCCAAACAAAACTGGCATTTTGACATTAGCTTGCACAGGTTTGACACTGCACAGTATGATGCCTAATGCTGAATTAAGAACCATGCGCAGTCATCACGATGCAAAATCTGTGGAGATCACAGTTTTTAAAGTGCTTTACAGAGTTAACTCATGAAATATGGGTTGGGGTTTAAAACAAGTTTAAACTTAAAGAGAAAAAGTCGAGCACACACTATTATTTTTTTCCAATGCCAATGTTTGGAAAATTCCCAAATTTAATTTCAATGATCAGTGCCTTGACATGGTTTTGAATTATGTGGATATCCCTTTGTCGTCATTAGTAGCTGTGTTGGATGAGAAAGGCCAGTGTAATTTTCTTTCCCTGGGGCCCTCCAGGGCTCCCACTGAGGAAAAGCAAAAATTTTCTTTTATTTAACCACAGCAGGAGTATTTATTTATACAGCTTTTTTCCCACCTATTTCACTTGAGCAGTGGCCTGCCGATTCATGTCATTTTGACACATTTTTTGCTTTCAACTGGGCAGACAAAATGGCCGCTGCCAGCTGTTGTTACAAGTGATTCTGTGATCAGTGTGATCTGCTAGCACACAAAAAAATGTAACAAGAACTCCACAGATTTCACTGCCATTTTCCCCCTCATATTTTTCTTCTTTTTTTGCTTTCCCTTATATTTGTTTGCAAATACTCATTTTTAGATTTTTCTTAAATCCATAAACCGAAAGATCTGAGCCTTGACCTCATAGGCAGGTTGACTAGCAAAATACACATTGCACCACTTAACACACTTCACACCTTGGCTTATTTATTTATTCATTTATTTTAAAAGTGTTAACCTGTATGAAAATGAAATCTAGGGTTTTTGAACACATTTTTGGTTTATAGCAGGCCACAATTTGATAAAAGGATTATTATTCATCATTCATGGTTTGAAAACTCCAATTTGCGAAAACTCTAAATGCAACATGCACCATCACTGATGAGCTTGATTGTTTATATATCCAAATCATACACAGTGAAAATTATGCAAAGTTGGCATCCTCTTCTGCATTCAGACCAGAATCAATGATTTATTATGCCACGAAAGAAACCAGAATCAATGCCACAAAAGGAAAAGTAAGCCTGCCTTTCCGTCCTTCCTCCCTGAACCATCACAAAGGAAAAAAGAAGAGAGAATGTGGTTTCGCTGTGTTTGAGTGACTACTGACATGGACTCTGTGTAGGGAAAACTGTTCCATTACTGTATTATCCTGGGAAGGATGAAATGATGATGGCCGCATTCTACATTGGGGAACAGAAAACTGAAAACTGTTAACTTTGTTCATGTTGCTGGTAAGATAGTGCTGGCTGAAATTGTCGCTGGATCTGTGTTGTAAATGTACAGACCAGAAGTTGCTGATCCTGCATGACATGGCCATGTGTGCTAGTTTCATCTTTGACCTTGAAGACAAGACAATACTTCAGACAGGCCACAAGTTTTATAGCACCTCATTACAAAGCTCACTGGACTATACTTAATGGTTTGCTAATCTTAAATCATTTTGCCAAAACATGCTTGTACTGTACTGTGTAATTTTTTTTTATTTTAGAGAAACCTGTACATAATGTTACACAAACTCAAAAGTATACCTTTTTCATTTCATCTTTTATTTGAATCTGGCTATAGTTCTAGGAAAATACTGGTCTTCTAACACCTGATGTTTCAAATGATCCATTCTGACTTCTCTGATTACAGCCAAGCTCAAGAAATTATCTCAATATTTCTTTAATTAGACTTGGTAAATTTCCTTAAACAAATTTGGAAGAACTGACTGTTATAGATATCACAGAGATTAAAACAGTCGTGCATTCTGCCATGGGCAAATAATCTGTGGAACTGGAAGTGGATGTGCTTCAGCTGAAAATGTTTGCCTTGATCATACTTCCTGGTTTTACCACACATTCACTCTGACTCCTCCTGATTAAATTGTTCTGTAAGCTCTCAAAATCAAACAATAAATTTTCCCCAATCATGTTAAACAAGGCTGCTTGTGATGCCCAGGAGAGAAGTTGGAGAATGCATTCTTTGTGATCAGGACTAAAAACTGTTGATGAATTTCATTACCTGTTTAATAGTTGTTCTTAGTTCACTCCGATTAAATGCTAGTATTCAAAACACTATGATTTGATGTGTCCAAATTATTCTATGAATCCTACAGAACCCAACCCCCCCCCCCCCCCCCCCCCAAATTTGTCTGAGTGTGCCTTTGATGATGATCACAGTATGACCATATAATGCAACATTTTTGTTGAATGTTTGCCACCTTATGAGTCTACGATTAACTGCACTTTATGATTCATTCATTAATTTTTGTTAATTAAATCAGACTTATTATGATGTGTGTCTGTGGGACAGTGACTGCCAGTGTCGGTAGTGATTGAGTCACCGACTTCTGAAAAACAATTCTGAGCACATATAAATTTCGTCTTGAGCTTAATATCAACATCATATGGATTGGAACAATTTTCCGTTCTCGCAAGTCTTACCGTTTCAATATATTCAGCATTTGTATAGAAATTGTCTTGCAGCTCCATCCTGAAACAAAATAATGAAAATCAGACGATCTCGCCGGAAACAGCTTGTCTTTTGATTGAGAGTTACTTCCCGTTTAATTGTCGACTGGCATGAAAGACCATAGCTATCAGTACGTGTTAAAGGAAACAAGGAGAACGTTCCCAATTCCTTGATACACATCAGTGAGTTGGGATTGTGACTAAACCCAGGGGAAATTCGCACCCTAAATCCCCAGAGAGGACAAAAATTACAACCGGGACGAACCCAAAAGAAAAGAAATCAAAACTGCTAAAAAAAAAAAATAAAATAAATAAAATAAAATAAAAAATAGGGCACAAACCGTGATTGCTCTCTCTCTCTCTCTCTCTCTCTCCTCCCCCCCCCTCTCCTCTCTCTCTCTCTCTCTCCCCCCCCCTCCTCTCTCTCTCTGAGTGTGTGTGTGAGAGAGCGTGTGTGTGTGTGTGTGTGTGTAGACTCGGAGAGGGGAAACGAAACCGAGCAAAGCAGAAGAACGGCTTCAGGTAATAGACTAGTGCGTCCTTCGTGGCAAGGGCAAAGTGTGGCACTTGTTGTTTATTCTAGTCCGGAAGCTTTTTTTTTTTTTTGTTTTTTGTTTTTTGCCTCCACTGATACACAACATCAGCACTTGCACACTGAAATCAGAAGAGGCCAAAATTAACAATTACAATTAACAGTTACACACAGATTACTATTAAACAATTACACACAGATTACAATTAACAATTACACACAGATTACAATTAACAATTACACACAGAAATGACTCACTGACAATGCACTCAACTGTCGCGAAACTCCCCTTGAAATCCGTCGTCAAGGAGTGCCAAATGGAAAACAGTAAGGTTACTGCCCATGCTTGAGGACTCGAGTGAGAAGGTCTGGAGATCAATCTTGCCAAAGCTGAAACTGACTGGTGTCACGTACGGAGGCTGAACCGGACACCTCCTCACTACTCTTTGGCGCTAGAAAGCTCATGAACATCAAAACACTACAACCCCACAGAAAACTGTACACTAACAGCTTTATTAACACAGACAACTGAGGCACAATTATGATCTTTTCTAGGATCAAATTGGCCTCAACACAAATATTTGCTCCATCAACAATGAGGGTCCTCACAAAATACCGCAACAATCCAGTGTGTATCCTTACAAGCTTATTCAAACCCATGACACACACACACACACACACACACACACACACACACACACACACACACACACACACACACACACACACACACTTCACACGCACGCACGCACTCACGCACACACGCACGCACACACACACACACACACACACACACACACACACACACACACAAGCAAGCAAGCAAGCAAGCAATATAGATTAGAAAGAAAGAAAGAAAGAATGGTAGGAAGAAAAAGAAAGGAAAGAAAGGAAAGAAAAAGCCAGAACAGAACAGACCAAACCATTTACATACAACTGAGGCAGGAGAGTGGCTTTTGCGTAAATACACATATATTGAGGTAGCGGCGACACACTAAAATTATATTTCTTTTCTTTCTTATTTTCTTCTTCTCTTGAAGCGGCAACACACACAAAATACTTACTTTTCTTTTTTTTTCCCCAGCCCCTTCTCTCTTTGTTTTTCTTTTTTTTTTTTTTTTTTTTTTTTTTTTGTTCTAATGGAACTGGTGCCTCAACCGCTAAAACTTTCGAGTACCCTGTTGCGGTTCTCACATGGGGATCAGACCCCCCCCCTTAAAATCCCTTATTTGACTGTGATTACCTATGGAATGAAAAAAACTGACATTTTCACTCCAAAACATATAATCCAGACACAAATTAATAAACAAACAAATCAAATATATACATAAAATAAAATAAAGCAGTTAAAACGGGGGCCGGAATAGCTAAGTTGGTAGAGCGCCGGACTCGTGATCCTAGGGTTGCGGGTTCGAATCTCGGTACAGGGGGATTTTTTTCCACGGAGTTAACATTGGTTCTGATTCCATTCCCCAAACATCGAATGAGACTATAAACCGGAGTTCCGTGTGTGAACACTCGCACATCTTGCACACATCACCAGTTTTCGGAAGAGAAGGCCGTTGGTGCGGATAACACGTAACACATAGCATGCACCTTCCCCGAAGATGGAGTATGGCTACTTTAATGGCGGAATAAAAAAAAAAAACGGTCTCACACACAAAACTCCACTGAATTCCACCACTGCCTGTCTATATAGGGAGTGTCCCCTCCCTCCCTAAAGTCATGTTTTAAGAAGCCGTGGCCTTTGACTGGGATGATTGGGACTTGAATACGGAGTCCGGAGTCCAGAGTCAGTTGCCTGCACTCAGTGTGTCGTGCAGTGCAGTGTGTGAATATGTGTGAATGAGTGTGTAATATGCAACACAGACACAACACAACTGGTGAACGTCACATGTTGTCTCAGACGCAGACAACAACCCGGGGCCAAGAGGGGACTCCCTAGTCGACTCTCCTGTCGGACACTGTGACACAAAGGAAGTGGGTGCCCAACACCCACACTTGAAGCTGACCGAAGACTACCTGCGCGGGACTGCAGTCCAGCCCCTCCAGTACAAGTGGGCACCACAGAGACTCTACCCAGCGCAACAGCGGAGGGAGACACGGCGACAAGCCACGGTACCGAGAGGGTGATGGTCCTCGGTCTCCTGAACAAGACGGCTCCCTCGAACGCAGGAAAGGACTAACAACAACGCTTTCCCAGGATGGGCAACAGAACTAGGCAAAGCAGACACATTTCACGGGGATGAATCCCCTGGACGCAGCATCACCTGCACACCGTGTGAACCACGTCGACTCGGCAGCCTGCTAAGCTCAAGAGGAACACAACCCCAGTCACTCCACACACAGAAGACAGCGTGAATCACACAGGTCAAAACTAAAATCAACCCCAGGGTTTGGTCGCCCTGATTTACGTGGACAAACCAACGAGCCAGCCCCCCCTGCCCCTGTTTAGAAACACGCACAAGAGACGCGGAAAGGGAGCAAACCGGCAACTTTCCTTCCCCATCACCCCCTCAACAACGTCGCCTCTACCAACAGCCATATAGTTTGTACTTCAGTCAGTCAAAGTGACCATTTTATATACAACATAATGATGCGTACCGAACCAGCCACGACGGCGAAGGGTCAGTGTCGCTAGCTCCATCCCTGCTGGGAGGTCGTGGGTTCGATTCTAGTCAAAGACATGTCGGACTTTTCCTCCATCGGCTCCTACCCAGAGCTGAGTTTGCTACGGACTTAATGAATGCGTCTCTGAGCTTGTTGCTCAAATTTCCTGACCATTATTATAGGTGTCTGTATCTCTCAGGCCTGGTTGATCGCCCAGATACATTGCAAAAGTGAGCGTAGAGTACAGTACTGTCATGCAGACCGGGTTGCATCATCCTCAATCTCATCGATCAAGCATGAAAAAAAAAAAAAAAACACTTTCATGTCCTGCTCTTGTGATCTCAGTTTCGATGTCCTGTCCACGTCTATGGCCTTGAATGACCGGCGTGGATGCAATGCCACTATGGCACACAAGATGGGACAGGAAAAAAAAAAAAAATATATATATATATATATATACAAACACACTAGATCATGGTGGAGAGGAAGAGGTAACTTCAAGATGCAGTGGACATGGCAAACGATAATATCAAAAACGAGGGGTAAAACAGGACACATACAAAGCAGCAGGGAAAAGCAGACAGGCACATTGTAACATCGAAGTTGAAGAGGGAAAGCCAAAAGAATTCAGAAGGCCAACAGGGGCAATGGACTACAAGGGAAAGTGCACTCCAAAGAAGTCGATTGCAATCTGCTTAAGGCCCCTCCATCTTCAGATCAGCATGTGACCTTCTGCTCTCAGGTACAAACCTTTGTGATATGCAGGAACAAACATATGGCGAACAAACAGTAGAACATGTTCTGAGTTCAAATAAAATAGCGCTAACTCAACAAAGGTGCACCACAAGCAGGCACGATCATTGGGGTTAAAGAGACTGCACATGTGGTTAGTACACCCAGATGACACGTTCCGCCTCTGGGAGCTCCAGCAACGACGTTCTACATTCCACGGTAGGACATGTGATGCATGGAAGTGGGAGTTTACTGGATGGGGTGGATGACTTGTGGTGCACAGCAGTCCCTCTAGAATGGGAATGCCATCCAGAGATAATTAATTAAGAAGACTGGCTCGATGCCGGATATAGCTGGCCTACTCCATCAGATTCATTAAAACAAATCCCTCTGACTGAGCTCACTGTTTCATATGACAGTAGAATAAAGAAAGCTCACATCTTCAGTACTGAGATGCAATGAAAATGACAATGATTCTTTATTTCATAACGGTAAAAGTATCGGCCAAGTGAGCCCATTTTTCACACTCACCGTTACTATTCTACGAAGCTAGTACTAAAATGATACAACTTATGCTTCAAAACATGAGAAGTACGCCTTTCTTGCCAGCAGCAACCCGAGGGAATCTGACTTCAAGCCAAAAATCCTACACAGATGTTGGGGTAAGAGGGGTCGTTGGCTCGTCTGTCCATGAGCTCATGAAATAACACTCGACTGTTAGTAAGAGAACAGAGCCCCAAAGACTATGGCAGAGGCAGCTGGACAAGGGTCAACCCGGATTTAGGTGAGGAGGAACAAAAGCGAACTTCATGAGTCTTAGATTTTCCAACATTGACCATGAGTTTAGATACCTATGTGTGAAGACATTCGACTTGGCCTCAAGGCTCACTTCTGCCCGACAGGTGCAGGTTTGAACCACTGCGGAAAACTCACACGCACGCACGCGCTCGCACCTTTCTGTTAACGGACGGTCATCTATGTGTCATAAACCCAGATGCGGCCCGGACCCTTAGGTGTTAGAAGTTCAAGGCCGATCACTTATTAATGGGACGGGAGGTAGGGATATGGAGGGGGAGGCGGGGAAAGGAGGGGGTGGTCTTCTTCTTTGATGTCTTTCTGTTACCAGGCTCTCCTTTGAGTTTCTCCCTAATCCAATTGCCCACGAGGACGATTTTAAAAATTATCATTTCCCGTTTTGTTTCTTTTATGTTAGCGGTTACATGTAAATGCAAAACTGCAATCTCTACAATCTAGCTATGTGTGATTGGATATTAAAGCTGACTGCCAACTTCCCATCCACAAAGGGCAGTGCGCATGGGCAAACGTCATCTATGTGTCATAACCCAGATGCGGCCCGGACCCTTAGGTGTTAGAAGTTCAAGGCCGATCACTTATTAATGGGACGGGAGGTAGGGATAGGGAGGGGGGAGGCGGGGAAAGGAGGGGGTGGTCGTGTACCCATGTTTTGCTGGCTGTCAGCCTTCCAGAAAAGTCAACCCGGCTGCCGTAATGACACACTGGGATCCTAGCTGGCACAGCTTCCTGCCAAATAATCCAATTGGGGGGGGGGGGGGGGGGGGGGGGGGGGGGGGGGGGGGGGTGGGGGGGGTGGGGGGGGGGGGGGGTGGGGGGGGGGGGGGGAAGTGGATGATTTTCATTTTCGGTCCTTTTTCTATCAGTCAGTACATGACCTGAAAGGTCTTAAGGGAATTAACATTCGGAGCCGCTGATAGAATTAAGTTCCCAGAGGCGGATTGATGAAGGAAAGGAGATTTTTTTAAATACTTTGGCTGTGGAGTGACTAAGTGATCTTGAGGTCCCAGTTTGTCTTGGGCCTCTGGTGTGTCACACGGGGATGTTTTGTGGCGATGTTCACTGACTTTGGGGATTGATCAGTCAGGGCGTTTGTGTGACCAGACATTTATTTCACCACAATCGTCTGCCTTGAAAACATGCACACCTTGCAATGGGGCAGACCTGCTGAATACTGCCAAATGAATTCTGTAGCGGGGCAGTGCTGTGAACTGACCCTAACTCGTAGGCCTCTGTGTCGGTGGTTTGAAAGTGTTGGTGCTGGGACTGGGTATACGAACTGTCTGACACGACTAGTTTGGACTAATGGAACAGACGTTTCTTAACACACAGAAGTCATTTGACAGCATTGCAGTGTCTTAAACTGACCTTTTCTAGAAGAAATAGCCAGTCCTGCTGTCGGGATACTGCACAGGGTATCTTGGATAAGGCTGTTTTTTCTAGTTACATGGTTGAATGGTGCCAGACTACTAATGCCGTATGTACAGATACCGAATACGGATCACAAAACAAATCTTAAAGAATTGTTGTAAGTAACTGATAATGATGATCCTGACTGCTGGTACTGATACAGCCCCTGATACGGTGACTGTAATGGTCGACTGGGCTCTAAACAACTTGCATGACACAGATGAAAAAAATTTTCATGTCCTCGTTGTTGTGTGTTCGCTTCATTTAACTTGCCTTTAGCCTATCAATTGCTGACTCCCGACACTGAGATACATGTAGCCGATTGTGAACAGAGGTGTGTGTGTGTGTGTGTGTGTGTGTGTGTGTGTGTGTGTGTGTGTGTGCTAGTTTGCGTGTGTATGTGCATATGAATGTTTGTGTGTTACACACACACACACACACACACACACACACACACACACACCACACACACACACAGAGAGAGAGAGAGAGAGAGAGAGAGAGAGAGAGAGAGGAGAGAGAGAGGATTGGCTGAGGTAGTTAAAGGGGCGGGTGGGGGGGGGGGTGAGGCTTAACAGCAGCAGGGAGAGAGCAACAGATAGCAGTGACCCCATTTCAGCTGACCTCACATATCCGAGATAAAGAACAGCTGTTGTTCACTTGGAATCATGGGAAGACGTGAGATGTGGAGGACCCCATTTATCAACAAAATGTCACAGGTCCGTCATCAGCCCCCAAAGCGCTTACAGTTGGGAGAGAGCATTGTGAGAAAGGCAAATGAGAAGAGATACTGAAACGTGGAAATGGGAGTGTGTGTGTGTGTGTGTGTGTGTGTGTGTGTGTGTGTGTGCGCGCGCGCGCGCGCGCGCCCATGCGCGTGTGTGTGTGTGTGTGTGTGTGTGTGTGTGTGTGTGTGTGTGTGTGTGTGTGCGAGGGAGCTTGGGCATGTGTGTTTGTTTCGAAGTTAGACAAACAGACAGAGGAGTAGAACGTGAGGAGCATTGGGGAGCGGGGAGGAGGGCTTAGTATCCAACCCTTGGAACGCCAGATTTTTTGGATATAAAATCACATAGATAGATGTGCAGAGAGAGAGACCCAAACCCTTGGAACGCCAGATTTTCTGGATATAAAATCACATAGACAGATGTGCAGAGAGAGAGAGAGAGAGAGAGAGAGAGAGAGAGAGAGAGAGAGAGAGAGAGAGATTGATTTTCAATATAGCCTTAACATTGATAACACTCTATATTGCCTCCCGCTACCTCCCCTGATTCCCCCCCCTCCAAGATGTCTGCTGAAGTCAGACGATCTGGTAACACACTTAGACACGACCTTTCTCGAGCAGACCTGTACAAGACAACTAGGCCTACGTTTGACTGAAAGAGTAAACCACTTTTTTCGAAGTTCGGATCCCTTCCAGTTTAGACAAATGGCTACAAATTATGTTTTTTCTTTCTTTTCTTTTCTTCTTTCAGTCTTTCTTCCTCCCTTCTTTCCTTTCTTTCTTTCTTTCTTTTTCCTTTCTTTCTTTCTTTCCCTTCTTCCCATATCCTACTCTCATCCACACTACTGCAGCTCGATCCCCTTTTGACTTCCTATTGCAATGAAGGTCTATTTCCATTGAAGATATTTCAGCATCATCACACAAAAAAATGCATACAACCCTGTGAAAACTTTCCACAGTTACATCAAAATCTTAGCTCAAGATTTGCTTTCCATCCGCTATATATAACAATATCATGCCACCAATTATTACTACTCACGTTGTGGAAAATAACGTGGAGGCAATTCTCAGTTTAATTCACAAAGGAGTAAACAGTAGTGGAAGAAGCGATCATTAATCTAACGCACAAAGGATTAAATGGATCGTGGAGGCAATTCTTAAGCTACCTCACAAAGGAGTGAAGTGTAGTTTGTTGTGGGGGAGATGGGGGGAGGGAGGCAAGAAGGGAGTTCATATTTGCAGTCAGTCCGTTGTCCGAATATATTTTTTTTTCCTTCAGCGGTGTCTGCGGACAAGTTTGTGGTTGTAGGCTCAAGCGGATGGGAGTTTTGCTGGAGGTATGGAGCCCTCGCTGGGGATGTTTCTGCAATAGGCGTGTGACGCATGCTGTGTGACCCAATCGGAGAGAAGTTTACAAATTTGGACGAAATCACGGACTCCGACATGATATCAATGTATATAGAAAAGAGACAGAGATTGAAAATAAAAAGACAAAGTTTCAACAATCAAATCTTATTGTCTAATTCAGATTTTTTCTGTTTTAAAGTCACTTCATCTTTGGC
>JADBJO010000099.1:62500-72500 GCA_016801955.1 Conus betulinus | reverse complement strand
ACAGAAGTGGTGAAATCCATGCTCTAGACATAAGTGTGGAATGAGGGGGAGGGGGGGGGATGGCGGGGGGAAAGGGGGGGGGGAGGGGGCTGAGGAAGGGAGTTAGGAGGAAGGGGTGGCTGATGGGGATAGGCGTGGAGGTGGTGATAGTGAGGGTCCCAGACTATACCGGTGTGGCAGAAACTTGCTGTACGTTTCCTGAGGATGTCCGAAGAAGAAAATGGCGGCAGCACTTGTACACCATCTGACCAGCATAAACATTTTCGATGGAAGGATGCATTTTCCGTACATTTGTAAATGGACGTTCCTGATGTTCTTTCCTCAATATTGTCTTTAAACTCAAACTTCTGTTTTGTTTAGACACAATTCCCACACTTCCCATTTAGTGATGATAATGTGTTTTGTCTCCAAAGCCCTCACGTTATCGCCGCAAAACTCTATACTCCCATGGAATGACAGTACTCATGCGTGGAAAGCATGATCACTGGACTCTGAGAGAGAATTTCTGGGAAGTGATCAACGAATATTAATACTAGGGTTTTTGTTTTTTTTTTGTTGCCTTTGACCCTATTCGCCGGAAATGAACCTAAGGAGATGTGCTAATGCTCTGGCGATTAAAGTAGCAGAGCTTGCATGTTGTATCTGTGAAACATCTTGGCAGACTCCATACACTTCGAAATCTTTTTTGCAGGGTTTTTGACACTCAGCTGCAATCCATATTAACACACACAGCTGAAATGTGGGGCTTAAAACAGGCTAGATAACATTGGAAAAGTACGCACTTCAGCACGTTAGCGATTTCTGAAAGTACTATAAAAGTTCGTTGTGAGTGAAACTGGGCGATATCGATTACCAATATTACATGTGTAAAGTTCTGTTAGATATATATTAGTATTGGCTTACAATTCTAAACTACCGAAAATGGCCTACACCGTGCCTACATGTTTAGATGATGCAGGGAAAAGAAACTGGGCTATTTCAGTGAAGATGGTCTGTGGGGGTGTAGGTATGCATAATCAAAGCAGGGCTTGGCGTGTGAAAGTTGCTTTAGTTCAAACAAGGACCGAGAAACAACCGTCTGCAAGAGTGGGGTGAACTTATATAGCATTTACCGACTTTTTATACGCTCATTTGAAAGTGGGAATTCCACATCCAGGAGAGGTTTCCATAATGGATTTGTAAATAAAAGAACTTGGATGTTGCCAGTAGATGAATCTTCGTTCAAAACAATATTCAGTAAAAATATAAACTCTTGTCCTGTTTGCAGAGTGTAAAAAGACGCATGTTTGCCCTCTATATGACGAAATCACATCCGGATATTTGGGTGGATTTGAGCGCAAGGGATCAGTGAAACTCATTGTAAAACTAGCAACGCGTATTTTTATGCACTTCGTCAAAGAAAAGAAATAATGGAGTATATATATAAATGTCAGCATGTTAAAACTGTTGGCCAGATGAAAGTGCGAATGTGTCTTCACTGTACACGCGTTCCTTTTCTTTTTCTTAAGTAAATCCTGATTTTGTTCCTTCACCTTGTTTCTAAGGGCTAGTGGCCTCGATACATTGAAATGTTAGTCTTGTTGTTTGTTCTCACTCTTTCTCCTCTTTGTCTGTCTGTCTCTCTCTCTCTCTCTGTCTCTATCTCTCTGTCTGTGTCTGTGTCTCTCTCTCTCTCCTCCCTCTCCCTCTATCTCTCTCTCTCTTTTGCACACACACACACACACACACACACACACACACAAAGAGCGCGCGCAGTCCTGGTCATCAGCTGAAGAGCTGAAGCCCAACACACATACCACACTATACCTCAGGTTCACAGGCCAGCGAAATCGATGTTGTTCAACGTAGCGTAGGCCTGCTTCTGCTTGCCAAAGCTGTCGCCTTTCTCTCCACCTACCGTTGACAATGAGATCAATAACGCACAAGCGTGTATTTAATTTATTTCCATTCGGGCCGGCGCGCCTTTCTGTATGTAGATCTGTGTACACTTCACACAGTCGGCAAACCTGCACTCTGTATGTGGGTCTCTCCCTGCTGTCACCAGGTTGACACGCTGGTGGTGAAAATGTAGCTGCACAATGCACATTGCTGGATCCGTATTTCCACACATACTGGCCTCTTGTTGGGGGGCGTCCACAGGCTAGCGACTACACAAGTTGAAGCGAACATTTTGCGAGAATATTAAGTAGAAATGGGAAGCTGTGAATAGCATTATCTTTATTGTGCACCACGTGCACATAAGTAAGGGGGTAGGGACGGAGAGAGGGGAGGGGGGTGAACGATTGCTAGTAAATTTCTCCGTCATTGTGACATTGATTTAGCAAAGATTTAGTTTTTCAAAAAAAAAAAAAGGGAGGTGGTGGGAGGAGGTGAGGATGGAGGGGGAGGGTTAAAAAAAGGGGGGGGGAAGGGGTTGGAGAGGAGAGGAGAGGTGAAAAAGTGGGTGTGACAGTGTAAAGATAGAATCTTCATTGGCGGCGGTGTGGAGATAATCGAAATACGTCTTGTCAACAGAACTACTTATTACGTCTGTCTAGAGTCGGCTTTCGTATCGCGGGTAGACTGATCAGCAGCACCCAGCTTAGTTGTGTTAGTCCAACTATAGTATATCATACAGACATAAAGACATACCATCTGTAATATGTGGTTTTCTCTCATCATACTGATGTTTTAAACACCCATGCTATACTGTTTAGAAGTGTTTGTGCATTGTGGTTTTCATGTTGACATTGCGACAAACCTGCTGCGCACACTGACTGTAAACAACAACTGCACATGATTTTCGGTACCCAGGTTAGGTCAGACTGCAAGCGTCAGCACTCCCCAAATTAGGGTAATTAGTTTTAATTACTTAGACTCAAACCACTGGGTTACCGCGGATGATACTGGTTCACTCTTTTTTTTTTTTTTTTTTTTTTTTTTTTTAGGTATATAGTACTGATTTATTTCCATTTTCATGCACCTTGCCTCCATGCCATTATAAAAGGAAAAGACCATGAGATGAGTTTTTGGCACGCCCACACCTGCACAGGATCTTCCACAGGCCATTCTGACTCACGGTGTCAAAAACGCCTTCATCACGTCATCAAAACACCGCTTCAAGGTCTGCGTGCCACTGCTGCCGCTTCTCTCTGAGATGGTGGACAGCAAACAACATGTCACTGGTGCCCTTATCTGCTCTGACGCCGCACTGAGATACTGGAACGACATTTGGCAGCGATGTGAGTCATGATTCTGTTGCAGATGACTCTGGTTTTCCCTGCGATACGCAGAAGGAGATGTTACAAAAATGGTGTATCTCTCAAAGATAGGCTCAGTGGAGGGGTCTTTAGGCTCAGTGGAGGCGTTTTTTAGGCTCAGTGGAGGCGTCTTTAGGCTCAGTGGAGGCGTTTTTAGGCTCAGTGGTGGGGTCTTTAGGCTCAGTGGTGGGGTCTTCAAGCTCAGTGGTTGAGTCTTTGAAGTATCACAGTACCTCGCCATTGTCCTTAATAAGCTGGACCAAGGTCTTCATCCTTTCGAAGAGAACTTCTCCATTCTCGTGAATGTCTCCTGCGATGCATCAGTTGCACTGGAAGTTGGGTCTGCCCGTGATTCCTTCACCCATGGTTGGGTCAATGCTGTGGTCGCTTCATCTGATAAGGATGACTTCTTCTTCAGGAGTGTCTTGAAATGCTCTGCCCTGCATGCAAATTATGTTCTTTTTTTTTTTTTTTTTTCAGCAGTGCAGACAGGTTAAAAAAAAACTCAGCAGAATTGAGTTAGAGGCCTTAGGCTCATAATAAAGTACGAGGGTCATCATGGAAAGTTTTCGTGTCATTTGTATCAGTTGCAGTCTGCAGATCTTCGGCTATTTTTTTTCTGCCACAAGTTCTTCACCTGACTAACGCTTCAGCTGCACATGCCTCCTAACTGGCTGGTAATCTTACTTCTTTTTTTTTTCTTCCCGCAGGTCTTATCACTGAGATGGTCTTTACGAGTTTTGTACTGCTTGTCGAAGAGCTGGTCAATCTCCTCTCAGTTTCATCGAATCAGCCCCTGTGTTTCTGTGCACCAAACCCGAGGCAACACTGTAAGCAGGCCCCTTGAATTTTTTTTCCACCTGGCTAGAGCATGCACGAGCTCTGTTCAGGTTCTTCAGGGGCTTTGCTCTGGTCGACTGTTTCCTCTGAGCTAGCGCAGTTTTTTTCGGTCCTGGTAGGAAGGTGATCAGAACAGTATTCAGCATCCCTCATACAGCGTGTGATAATTATGCACATCACGCCAGTCTCTCTGCAGGATGATAACGTAGTCCGACATGTGCTGTTACGTCGAGCGAGCAGACATGTTGTGCTTTTGAGCTTGTCCCCTTGCTTGAGGAGTACGTTGGTGATGGAGAGAGCATGCTGTGCACACAGAGACAACGGAGGTGCTCACATCCTTCCAAAGCAACAGAGCGGTCCGTTTCAGGAACAGTATAGTAGACGTGGTGTTTGGTGTGGAAGACAACGATTTGCCTACAGAATATGTTGCACGTCATTTTTTTTTTTTCTTTTCTTTTTTTTTTTTTTTTTTTTTTGCGTCAAAGTTAAAGTAAATGAAAATGAAATGAATTAAGTAAATGAAAAATGAAATTAATGAAGTACAGATTGAAATAAAGCTGGTTTTGAAGCCTGCATTGCAAGGGACATGTTCGTATTCAAAGACCGCTGATTGTTTCTCTTACGAACATCCTTTCTCTCCTTGTCACTCGCCCTCTCTCTCTTTCGTTTTTGCTAAATAAGGTTATTTTCCAATCTGCTTTTTGGCTTATAATCCTAGTGAATACGACCCTGTGTCCTTATGACTATTTACTTGGCCAGTATCATGAACGTTGATCTCGGCATTGCAGAATGAATCATCAGGGAACTGAAATACTCTGATTATTATTATTAATATATATAGCGCCTATCCTCGGTCACAGACCAAGCTCTAAGCGCTTTACAGTAAACACACTACCCACTCACTCAACGGGCTGCCTACCCAGGTGGGGCCGGCCGAAGAGCAGCTTACTGACGCTTATTCAGTCGTTTCCCGTACCATTCAAATATCAGTCACTCATTTCCATTTATCCCATTTATTCCTCCAGTTCTCACACAGGATGCATACGATGTCTTCCATACGTGTCCTCCATTTCCACCGGTACACGACGGCACACGATGACAGTAAGTGACAATTTGTAAGAATTGGTAAGAAATACCAGGCGGCTATCTTCAATTTACATCAATTTTGCCAGGGCAGCGGGGAATCCCCCCTGCTCTTTTTTCGATTTTTAACTGTTCTGGGTTCTTTAACGTGTGCAAGGAGCCAGGAAGGCACAGGGGTCCGACTCGCTTATAGTCCCCATCCGATGGACTTGACGTTCAGTTTCGATTTGTCATTCAAACTGGGAAAGAAAGGGCGAGAAAAGCAGGGCTCGAACCCCCGCACTTCTCACACGTTGGATTGGCAGGCGAACGTCTTAACCACTCTGCCACCTTTCTTCTTAACCGTCATTTTGCTGAAGTAGTAGGCGTGCTGCCACTCTGGCTCGAAAGGCTTTGCGCATGCTGCGTGGAGTTGATTGTACCATGGTCAAAGTGAGCAAGCTGCTGCCAGCGGCTTTCTCTCTGCAGTACACACGCACGCCAAGTGTCAACGTGAAAACAATCCCTTATTGAAGTCGATATCAAAGGTAGCAGAGGCACATTTTAACAGCTGAACAACACTTAGTGACTTCAAAGAAACTTGCACGCTTTCCATGTCCGAAACGTCTGTGAGAGTCAAACTGCTGATGATAAGTACTGCGCAAAAATCACAAACAGTCGAAGAAAACACAGTTAATTTTTCTTTTCCAGTCAGCCACATCCGCGCACACGCATACAATATGCATCAGCTACTGTGAGGTCAGAAACAGCAGTTTGTCCATCCCCAAAGTTTTGCGGTGCGCGCGTTTACCTCCATCACGGAATTCATGTTTATATCCGCCTCTATTTATTTCTTAATCTGTCTGCGAAATCGCAAACACTCCTCCACCCACGTCCCCCCCCCCCCCCCCCCCCCCCCCCCCCCCCCCCCCCTGAATGAAACTCATGAAAAGGTGAAATGTGGCAGGGCTCTGATCCTCTCCAGACTGAACTACGGCCGTACCATCACGGTTCTGCTAAACTTTACTACCCCTAAACTCTGGATCCCATCAGCCATTGAGCACTTCAGTTCTGTCTGGGAGCATTCCGCACCACCTCTGTATACAGTATGTACGCAGAGGAAGGGAAACCATCCCTCTCCAACCGCCGGCCGAAACTTTCTTTGAACTATTGTTTGAATCTCTTCTCTGAAGTCCCGAACCCTGCTTATGTCGGTGTTTTTGATCCGATATTCCTCAAATATTCGAGGACAACCCCAGTTCACGGGATTTCTTCACTCTGGAGGTCCTCATAGATTGCCAAGACTCCGCCTTCTCTCTTTAGCATACAAGACTTTTTTTTTGTCGAACTTGTATCTAAATTTCCACCCTCTCAAAGAATATTTACTGATGGCTTCAAAGCTGAAGAGGGGATTCCCATTGCTGCGGATTGCCCCCCCCCCCCCTTCCCCCCCTCCCCCCAGATTCCTCTCAGAGGTGTTCTTATCATATTCCTACAGACAGTTCCACGAACACTGCCGAGCTCACAGCGTTGGTCCTGGCACTTCAAATGTTGCCATATCAAAACAAAGACTTTCCTCATTCTCTCGGACTCCTCTCCTGCTCTGTAGCTCTGTAGACCCTGTGACCTATTGCTGAGCCTTAATATCAAGCACCCTCAGCTGCCGAGCTGAATTGTCCTGATCTGCAAACCTCTGAAATCTGATGGATCCAACATAGCTCCACGTCGTATCGGCATTTGAAGCAATGAAATGATTGATCAACTTGCCAAGAATACCACAAGTGGAACTGAGCAGGTTCTCTGTCTCTCACACCGATCTGATACCAAAAAAATCGCAGGCTCACGTCAAAGACCTCTGGCGAGAGAAATGGAACTCGTGGAAAGTCTTCTGAATCCGTCCAAACCTTAAAGAGTTTTTACCTTGTATTGCTGTACAGAAGAAACAGTTTTGTGCCGTTCTTATACAGGCCACTCTTTTTTTTTTTTTTTTAACACCCACTTGTATCTTTTAAAGGCTGAATTGCATAAGATGCACAACCCACCATAAACAAGTTCTTGCAGTGTGTACATGAAGTCAGACATAAACGCTTTACAGCAGAGTCCGACAAATGTTGTTCGAACATGTCAATCTTGATATGATTTTTTTTTTAGTTTCTGAAAGAAGTAAACATTTTTCATCTGATGTGAGATTTCACGGAAGAAAGGTTTTGACGAAATTCCGCGTGTTTTTTTTAGAAAATCTGTTATAACGAGTTGTGCGTGTATCTTTTTTTTTTTTTTTTTTTTCTTTTCTTTTTCGAAATCATTGTGAGAGTTGACGTCAGTGAGGTGACAATCCTAACATTGCCCTTGCAGTCAGCTGACCTGTAAGCAGCATGAATCACTAGCCCGGTGATACACTCTTTAACATTCTGGCGCGTAATTCTTGGAACGGATCTGGTGATTTACGATCTGTGCCGGAAGACCGCTATAAATGTTAAATGAACGTGAACAGTGGAAAGTTACTGATCGCAAATTGATAAAAAAAAACTTTTTAATACTACGGCAATTGCCATTTTGTATTTTCCACATCCTATTACACAGAAAGTACATGAAAAGAAACGCTTTCAGTCCGTCATTACAATTACGTCCCGTGGGGGGATTATACTTTAGTGTGACAGACATCTGCGTTTTCCCAAGCGCAGTGCCCTTCGGTTTTTTTTTTTTTCTTTTTTCGTTCACGGGTTGACAGTGTCGGTCCAGCTTTCAAGGCCACACCCGCTGCCAGCCAAACACTCACAGAATGATTGATGAGGCTGTGGCGCTTGCCTCTAGCGCGCGTGTATAATAAAGAGCATGCTCGCAGGATGAAGTGGCGGCGGGGTTTATGACTGTGTGCTAAAGGGGCTGTGTATATTCGCTGTTGTTTGGTTTCGGGCACACCCCGATCTTTGTCCCGCATGTATCTGCTATGATTAGTAGTTTTCTGAGCACCTGGTGCTCTGTATGGTTAGGTGCTTTAGGAGGAAATCTAAGTCTCCTTTAATAACAACATAAAAAAAAAGTTGTTACCTCTATTTAACGTCAGCAGAGAGACCACGGCTTTTTTCGTTTGTTTGTTTTGTTTTGTTTTAAATAAACTAAAGCTTATGAAGGATGACGAATGGTTGATGATTTTAAAAATGGTATGGCTGGTAGCTCTAGCATGATAAAGTATGTGCGTGTGTGTGTGTGTGTGTGTGTGTGTGTGTGTGTGTGTGTGTGTGTTGTTGTTGTTGTTGTTTTGTTTAGTGAGAAAAAAAACGACAACAAAAGAAAAAAAGCAAAAGGAAAACAACAAGGCATGTACATGGGAATAGGAACTACAATTTTATTCCCCGCATTCAGACAACGTAGAGTATGACACCCGAATACCATTATCATGCTAGAACACAACAAAACCAAAAGCAATCCAGAGCACCTCTGTAGGCTGTCAATCCAAATACAGCTGACAACATCACTGGTGATTTATGCCATGAATGGTAATATGCCACAATGTCTCTATGATTCCTTTACCTTAAACCCATTAAAGGCCATTAAAGGCATTAAAATCCTCCTCCTCCGCCTCCTCCTCTTCCTCCTCCTCCTCCTCCTCTTCATCATCATCATCATTATCAACAACAACAACAACAACAACCGCAACAACAACAACAACAACAACAACAATGACAATAACAACAATAAATGAGATTATCGCTAGATCTGAATCTTATGAAAGGCTGGTGACAGCAGGTACCATGATACCATTTCCTTAACATCCGCGTCAGTGCAACGACGTAAGCGCCATCTCTTCAAAAGATTCCAATACCATCACAAAATGGTCAGTCCTTTTTTTCTCTCTCTCTCTCTCTGTGAAATGTCCTGGTTTCGCACTCATCAGCCGAGCTCTTTGACTCAGGCTATTTGTCCAGCTCAACAAGACCAATATGCGACGACATCTAAGCCATCATTCTTGAAGATGAGGTTTTTATAATGCCCATCCCTAGATATCAAGTTATGTGGAAATAGTAAGGTGAAGAAATGGTTCATGAGATATGAATAAAGCAATCAAACAGCCCCTCCTTCCCCACGAATAAAAACAAATGACATCCTGCAATGCCCTGATTCTCAATTTGAGTGAATCATCTGTACGTAAAACAAGGAATCCGCTATATATCCGCACAGGTGCGTGAATGAATCGTTACAGCGAAATGACAATTCTGTTTGATAAACATTCAGATTTAAGATAGGAGACAGAAACAAACGAAAAAAAAAAAATCCAGAAAATGCAGACCAAAAAAAAAAAAAAAAAGAAAAGTGAGAAAAAGTTTGAAACCATTTCAATATAAGCTCAAACCGGGTTTCAGTCTTGGGATCTTTGTTACAAATCCAGCCCTTCAACATTGCATGCATGCTTCCTGTTTTTAACCTGAAAATCACACAGAAACCAGAGAGAGAGAGAGAGAGAGAGAGAGAGAGAGAGAGAGAGAGAGAGAGAGAGAGAGAGAGTCCACTACCGTATTCATATCACTTACATTACTATATCCTGATCTGACCATACGCTGATTCAAAATGAGCATGGAAGCGCAACAGCTGTTGAAGGTTTATTTAAGCGGCGTTGACCCGAGGCATGAAGACTGCTGGAACAAGCTCATGCAGCTCTATCATCTCTGTAATCACCCCGCTTCTGGACCGATCCATGTGGCTGATTCTGAGGACTACCTCTCTGCTTCGCTTTACAGTGCCATGAAATGACAGTCATTTCACTGTCTGGTATCAATTCGGCAAAATTATCCTTCCATGCTATAACGTAAAGCGTGAAAGGATTCGAAATAAAAAGACGCCTTTTTGTTGTTGTCTTT
>JADBJO010000099.1:32500-55000 GCA_016801955.1 Conus betulinus | reverse complement strand
TCTGCCTTTCTTTGCCTCTGGATTGATTATGGGTCACCTCAATTATTAGAAAGGAAGTCAGTCAGGTAAACTTGTGTGTCACATGATGATAACTTTACTTTTCGGTTTTGTTCCTACTACTGCATTGCATTGTATTGTAAGCTTATTGTATTGTATTGTATTGTATTGTATTGTATTGTATTGTACAGCACTGCATTGTGTTGCGTAGTATTGTATTGTGTTGCATTGCATTGCATTTTACAATTTCATCGTCGCATTTGAGCTGTAAATGGATGTGGCACATGGCGCCTGCTTTTCCATATCTTTACATTGTGGTCGCCGGATCCAGAGGAGCGGCATTATCTGCTGGACCAGTGACGGTGGATGGCCAGCTCTCTAATGTCCGGGCGCTGGTGACGAACTCGGAATGACTTTTTCCAGTGTGATCCAAAAGACGTGCAATCAGACGGGGGGAAAGGGAGAAAAACAAAGAAAAGAAACGGGGGGGGGGGGGGGGGGGGGGGGGGGGGGGGGGACGAAAAATAAACACGCACATTCACAAACAATAACGTCCGTTCATGCATGCACGAGCTTAAGCCATTGACTTCGGATTGTCTGCTTTCTCAGTGAAGGTGTCACGTTATACTCAGAGCCACTGCAAGTCCCTCGCACTTTGGGATTATGCACTACACACCTCTGATGCACTTGTTTCCGTCAGCCAAGAGACGCGCCTCTTCCTCACCCTCACTCACCGTCGTGTGTGCAGCCGATGGCCGCTTTGAGCGTCGACCGGTGTTGTGGACGAGCTGGGACCACGAATGTTCAAATGTCTGTGGCTGGAACACGTACACACCGACGATCGATGCCGACGCACTCGCTTGACAATTGCGTTAAAAAAAAAAAAGAACTCAGTGATTCAACCGCCTGCTGAGAAATGCAGTTTGCTCAGGTTGGCAGTGGAGGTAAAGGCTCTGGCTGGCAGTTGACTATGTAGCGGGCTCTGGCTGCTCAGAGACGTCACTGCTTATGTAGGACAGATCGAGAGCCCTGTTACGGTACAAAATGTTACCCCAGTATAAACTGTCACCCCAGTACAAACTGTCACCCCGGAAAACATGTCACCTCTATAACAATGTATATCCGACGCTTTTCCGGTACAAAATGTCACCCTATGACAATGTATACCGACGCGGCTGCTTATAATATGTCACACCAGTACCAAAGAATATTACCCTGTGACATTTTATGTAGATGTCAGTTGCGGGACACAAAATGTCATCTTGCTTGACATTTTGCGCCGGCAGGTCACATCCTGTTTCCTTTATTCTTCACTCTTATCTCCGTAGGGAGTCACCGGGCACCACACTGAAGGACAGTTCACCAGGTCCCTCCACCGACAGGTTGGTCTGTCAAGACCTGGGCCTCTACAGATGTTTCTATGTCCACTCTGTTATGTTTTCAGTCTATCGTGTTTTTTTTTGTTTTGTTTGTTTGTTTTGTTTTTGTTTTCCGCCCATTTCTGACTTTCAACAGTTCCGTGGATTATTTTTTAATATCAATTTTTTTTGTCAAATAAGATGAGAAATTACAGATGTGCCAAAAGAAGAGATTTCACCACATAAGTGCAGGGGGCAAAATGACTTACACACAGTATTCATTATAACTTACAATAATATAAATAAATGAAAATGAAAATGAAGAAGAAGAAGAAGAAGAAGAAGAAGAAGAAGAAGAAGAAGAAGAAGAAGAAAAGAAGAAGAAGAAGAAGAAGAAGAAGAAGAAGAAACGTAAATGAAAAACAGCTGACCTACTATGCAAATGGTAAACAACTGAATAAGCTTCACTGTATAACACAACCTCTCTCTCTCTCTCTCTCTCTCTCTCTCTCTCTCTCTCTCTCTCTCTCTCTCTCTCTCTCTCTCTCTCTTTTTCTAAAGGCAGATATGAAGACTTTTTTTTTTTCCGGGTTCCGTGGATGATTGCTTTAGCAAGGTCATTGGATCTTGTTACATGACCATACCAACATCATTTTCCTCTCCTGACTAATATCAGTTTACCTTGGTATGGTCTTATGTGTTGCCTGATGCATTGATGTATTTGTTACTTGCTGATGTGATCAGAGTGTCTAAGGTTTAGTATCTTAAGGTAACATCTCATTTCTATGGTTTGTACTCTTCTTTCCAGATCCGCTGTAAGAATCCGCCTGGCGCATGTGCATGGGAAGATGGTATATATACCTGAGCACAAAGCAGCCTGATCTTGTGTTTCATGGAGATGTTCTTGTCCTTCCACAGCGGTCTTCACCTGAACATGGTCGTTGTTGTTTCTGCTGCCCTTGAGAGGATTTCTGGGTTCGATCCCTCACTGCTAAGGATGGATCCCAAGTAAGAATAATGCTGAACGTATTCTGGCTGCTGATCGTGGACAGTCATACTGGTATTGACAGTGGTGTTATTGTGACTCATGTTTACTGCGAAAACAAATTGTCGCCATTTGTGAATGTACGGCTTCGGGTTGGGACTAACCGGTCACTTGTGTTGAGAGAGATCTAAGTGTACAACGTGGAGAGCTGGGAAAAAAGAATATCTAGATGAAAAACACCGGCGGATTTGGGTTCAGCATCTCAAAAACAAATGAACGTACAAAAAACAAACAAACTGTCCAGTCAAGTTAAGAAAAAAAGAAATAATATGCCAAGGTATTGCAAGGTTAGTGTAGGCTCATGCATGTACATTTCTCAGTCCTCTCGTCCCGCTCAGAAGGCTCAACAACATAAGGCTAGTGTAAAATCATCATCATCATCATCTTCGTCGTCGTCATCGTCGTCATCATCATCGTCATCGTCATCGTTGTCATCATCATCATCATCATCATCATCATCATCATCATCATCATCATCATCGTCGTCGTCGTCGTCGTCGTCGTCATCGTCGTTGTCAATCATTATCATCATTGTCGTCGTGAGTTGAGGAGGTCGTCGATCTTTTACTGTTAGAATGCTAGCACAGTCAGGTGTGTCAAAGGCTAGACTTTCTTTCTGGCCACCAGCGCCATTTCAATCATCACCACCACCATCAGAACGCACCATCATCACGTTGGCCGGAATTAGCTATGTCATTGGAAATAAGGGTGGTGCTGATGATCACCACTATTTCCCTGCTTTACCTTGTACATCTATATCAGAGAGAGAGAGAGAGAGAGAGAGAGAGAGAGAGAGAGAGAGAGAGAGAGAGAGAGAGAGAGAGGTTTTGCATGATTACGGCGACAGTTGTTCTCTGTAAGAAGAATGTCTCCAAATACCGGGATGACATTTTATGAAGCTACGTCAGTACGAAAAGTCACCGGACGACATTTTTATGCCGGGGCAACGTTTTACACCGCAACAGGCCCCTTCGTTGACTGTGTGAAAATGTTAAACAGCTAGAGACGACACGGACTTGAAAGTGGGCGTGTCTGTATCGCTTTTCTGCGCTGCCTGTCAAGCTGGGGACTGCTATGCACCCAGCCTTGCATGACAGTCAGCATGTAGGCTGCATACAACAGCTGGAAGGTCTCAATTATACTTTGTGCGCCTGGGTTGGTTCGAGACAAAAACCTACTCAACGATCATCTGGTCATCACTTATGTCCGCAACAGAAAATATCAAGGAGAGTGAGAGTTTTTTCTGAGTAAGAGTTGCGTTTTTGTTTGTTTCTTTCTTTGTTTTGTCGAATTCAAAAGAAAAAAAAATAAAAAATTACGGGATCTGTCATCAAATACCAAAATGCAATGATTTCAACTAGTGACGTAGCCCCCCCCCCCCCCCCCCCACACACACACACACACTCTCTCTCTCTCTCTCTCTCTCTCTCTCGCGCTCACACGCATTTATACTGATCTGATGTAATAACTTGAAAAAGAAAAAGAATAGTTGAATTGAAGTGGACAGAACAAAAGCTGAACAACTTGTGCCATTGTGGTGTGCCTTTGTTTTGTTTCTTTCAATGTGCCATTTCATTAAAATGTGTTGTTGTTGTTGTTGTGTTGTCTTTTGCATGTGCCATTTTGGACCCCCATCTCTCTCTCACTCTTGTGACATTCATCGAGCGAGAAGTATACAAAGGGGACGTAATGCCCGCAGAAGTCGTCTGCTCATTGGATGGAGTCAAGCCTAATAGTCGCCCCATAGGTCCCATACAGGTCTGTAAAATTACATAGCCATTCGAAGGGTCTTGTGATGTGCTAAGAATAGGCTCAGAATAAGATTTAGGTCATGACGCTGACGTTGTGGGGTTGGGGAGAAATGTGTGTGTGTGTGTGTGTGTGTGTGTGTGTGTGTGTGTGTGTGTGTGTGTGTGTGTGTGTGTGAACACTATGTTAATCTGACAGTAAATGGTTTCAGTCAGTCAGTCAGTCAGTGTGTGTGTGTGTGTGTGTGTGTGTGTGTGTGTGTGTGTGTGTGTGACCGACTTTCTAGCAGTGAGGGTAAACCCCCTGTGTTAGATCGTTGTATGTATCATCTTCCTCTTCCTGTTTCCATCTCTCCCCGTCAGACTCGAGAGTGAGCCTGCTTTTCCTTACAAGCCACTACAAACTGAAGTCGTCATGTACAGTGCCACTCAGAGATTGTACCACAACTCCTTTGAAATTATTCTTTTGATGCTTTTTTCCCCACTCCAATCGAGTCTGGAAATTGTGGGTAGTCAGGACGTATCTATCTCTCTACCTACTTACTACCTACCTATCTATCTATCTATCTATCTATCTATCTATCTATCTATCTATCTATCTATCTATCTATCTATCTATCCATACACTCACACCCAGAGAGAGAGAGAGAGAGAGAGAGAGAGAGAGAGAGAGAGAGATCCACGTGGCTCGTCAGTTTCTATCTCTGTGTTCTGGGTATCTCTAAATGTGTCACTATTTTTATGTGTCATGACCATCTCTAAATGTGTGTATTTTTATATGTCATGGCCATCTCAAAATGAATCCTTATTTCTATGTGTCATGGTCGTTTCTAAATGTGTTTCCATCTCTTTGTGTCTTGGCCGTCTCTGAATGTGTCTCTGTCTCTATGTGTCATGGCCGTCTCTGAATGGAATGTGTCTGCATTTCTATGTGTCTCTCCCTAGTTTATAATTCTATATGTTTCGCATGTCATTGCCACATCCTTATCTCTCATGACCGTCTCTAAACGTGTTGCTATCTCCGTATGTGTCATGGCTTTCTCTAAATGTTTCAATTAACGATGTGCCCCACTTTTTGTCTCTATGCACCATGTCCGTTTCTAGATGTGTCTCTCTATATCTATGAGCCGTAGCCTCTCTAAATGTGTCTCTGTCTCTACGTGTGATGACATTTTTAAATGCAGTTCTATGTGTCAGGCCTTTTTTACATCAGTCTTCGTCTTTGTGTGTCATGACCATCTCTAAATGTATCTCTATCTTCATGACTTATGACTGTCTCTAAAAAAAAAAATATCCAACTAATTGCGCGTTCCGCCTGTGTGTCTGTGCGCCATGGAGATTCATAAATGTGTGTCTCCGTCTCCATATGTCCCGCCTGCATCTCCTTCTCTACATGTCATATCCGTCTCTAAGTGTTTCTCTATCTCTTTATATTGGGATTATGTGTCCATATTTATGCGTCTTGCCCGTGTTTCCATCTCTGTGAATTATCTTCGTCTATGAGTCTCTTGTCTTGCCTCTGTCTCTATTTCCACGTGTCTCTGACTTCTCTAAACATGTCTCTGTCTCTGTGCGTCACGGCCCTCTCCAATTATATCTCCATCTTTTGTGTTATTTCCAGCTCTAAATGTATCCCAGTTTCTTTTTCTTTCTGCTTGTTTTTTTACACACACACACACACACACACACACACACACACACACACACACACACACACACACACACACACACAGAGAGAGAGAGAGAGAGAGAGAGAGAGAGAGAGAGAGAGAGAGAGAGACGGACACGGACACGGACACGGACACATTTTATTAACAATGGCAAATGCCCTTTTGTCAAGGGGGTACAAATCAAAAACGAACAACAGTCATGGGAAAGAAATATTAAGAAATATTAAGCACAATGATTATACTACTAAAACGACAGCAAAGATGTCAATATTGTTGATATAACTAAAGTAATAATAGTATTTGTTCATGAAAAACAAGGACAAACATCTCAAATTATAACACAACGACCATCTAATACATACATGAGTACCTTCACATTCATATCCAAAAATACATATAGCATGAAGAAGTTTTGCAATCAACCAGTAATAGATTTTTGACGGAAATTAAAAGCACGAACTAAATAGTTAGCAAGGGAAAAAATTATATATTCATCATCAGACGATATTAATTGACGTATGTTTTGTGAATTTACACATGGTAGCTTGAATAAATTGCAGTCAGTTCTGATATCATTATATGCTGGGCAGTCGAATAGGAAGTGTATTTCATCTTCTGTATTGATTAAGCACATGGGACATACAGTTTGTATATGTGGCTCGGTTTCGAACCAGCCTTTGTTAGCATACAGCCCAAGGGATCGCAATCTAAAGCGAGCAAATATAGATCTTTGCCATTCGTTAGTTAAAGAATTAACATATTTTTCAGGTTGAAAGATATCTTTGAAAGAAAAATACCATCTATATTTGTCATTTTCTTCTAAATGAGAATGCCAGTTTTGTTTAAAACAACACAATACTCGATCTTTGAATTCAGACATAACTGAGTTACATTACCTACTCCTTGATTAAACCAAACCACACCAAAACCATACGAACTTAATACAGATTTAATATTGTACGCCCAATTGCATTTACCTAGTTGGCATTGTTCTAGGGACATTTCATATGCCTGTCTATTCAATCTTGACAATGGAAGTTGAAGGAGTTTTAGCCAATATCTTATGCATTTAATTGTAGTGCGAATGTATAGTGGATATCTTCCTGTTTCACCATAGCACATGTTATTTGAGGAATGAAGAGGTATATTTAAGAGACGTTTCATGGCGTAAGTATGAATCTTCTCCATTTGCTTATTTTCGTTAATGCCCCAAACTTCTCCTGCATAAGTGAGTACGGGCTCAATTTGTGAATCGAATATTTCCAGAATAGTGAACAATCTATTGAGTCTAGTTTTCTAAGTGATCTTAGTATTTCAATGACACCTTTTTTTTTTTTTTTTTTTTTCTTGCAGTTCTTATCCCATCCCATACTTAGACTTAGTTTTGTAGTAAATAGTAGTCCTAGATACTTATAAGTATTCGTTATTTTAATTACAGAATTCCATACCACCATTTTTCCCTACTGAAAGATGACCTCCCTCCCTGAAAACAATTATATTTGTTTTGTCGAGATTAACAGTTAAACTTAGTCTATCTGCTTCATGTTTGAGAGCATTAAGCTGATTTTGCAATCCTATAACTGTATCAGACATTAGTATTCGTCATCTGCAAAAAAAGCAATAGAAAAATTTCTACATCCCCAGGAACTAACTGTATCCCGTGCTTACCCATCTTGATACTTCTAAAGTAGGAGAGAGAGAGAGAGAGAGAGAGAGAGAGAGAGAGAAAGAGGAGAGAGAGAGAGAGAGAGAGAGAGAGAGAGAGAGAGGAGAGAGAGAGAGAGAGAGAGAGAGAGAGAGAGTCTTTATTCCCAAAGCTAAAAGATAAGCAAGGAGAGAGAGAGAGAGAGAGAGAGAGAGAGAGAGACAGACAGACAGACAGACAGACAGACAGACAGAGACAGCCGTTGAGCGACTGAACACGGTAAATGGACTATGCAAAGATGTCGTGTTGCTTTGTGTGTGTGTGTGTGTGTGTGTGTGTGTGTGTGTGTGTGTGTGTGTGTGATTACTCTTGTTTCACGGCGAGTATTGTCAACGCAAATAATAACTCCACTGCCGTGCAAGCTTTTGACTTAGGTGTACGGTTCCTATGGAAACCTGAACTCCAAAAGATAGCGATCACATGAATACGTGAGAGTAATTGTTCTTGATCAGTTCGAGCCGAATGCTTCCGGTGTCAAGTATCAACAAAAACTTCGTCGATGACAAGGTTGAATGCAGAAGACGTCTGTGCATAAAATGCTTCACATTGAGCGAGTATATAGGTATTAACAGAGAGTGACGGCACACGCATTATTAGGGAATCGACTCGTCAAGCATCCTCTATAATTTGCTGAGAACAGAAGCACGGATTGAGACTGACTGTCATTGGTACGATGTAGATTGTCTCGGTACAAGTACGGTCACTTAACATCAAACATGATCACACACACACACACACACACACACATACACACACACACATGGAAACACACACACACACACACGCAAGCACACACACGCACGCACGCACGCACACACACACACACACACACGCACACACACGCGTATGTATTTATCAAGTTACCCCATATTTAGATGCATAGACTAATGCAAGACACCTCATTAAAACAATGAAAAAACCCCCCCCCCCCCCCTCCACACACTGTCGCACACACTCTCTCTCTCTCTCTCTCTCTCTCTCTCTCTCTCTCTCTCTCTCTTTCTGAATTTTTGACACAGAAACACATGGAACCAGTATTCATTGTCTTAGTTTGTGAGCACTCACTCAAAACACGCTCTGATAGAGAAAATGTAATAGGATACGCCAAGACTTCAGATCAAAATGTAGCTCTACTTGCACTTGTCTAATACAGTAATAGACAAAGAATAAATTCCATGTATAATGAATTATCTGAAGTGTGCTAAGTTTTGACTGGATTGTTATTATTTTAGATGAGGCAAGTTGTATGTATCATTAAACATATTTAAAGACACAGTTGTGACATTCAGCCAGATTTACTTTTTGGAATTGGATACAACATTATTCTTTACCTGTTCGCTCTGCTGCCTTACCATATATATTATGTCTCATTTAAACTTTGTTATATGTGTGTGTGGAAGGGAAGATTATATGCTTCTCGTATGCAGACTGCACACACTTCAAGCTATTTATATGGAAAACTCTGTTCAGGTGATTCATCTTTTAACCCTGCTTTGATAGTTTCAAAGCAGAATTTTGATCACAGTATCAGGGAAATTCTCAGTGATCCCATCTCTCTCCCTTTGCATTTTCATCGATCTTTTGCATGTGTTACAAAAGCCCTAAGTTACCTGCCCACTGCTTTTCTTATGCATTCATAGATTCTCTCTCTCTCTCTCTCTCTCTCTCTCTCTCTCTCTCTCTCTCTCTCTAACTCCTCCTCCTTTTTCATCCTCCTCCATCCCCTCTTAGCTGGACAAAAGAGAGAGAGAGAGAGAGAAAAAAGGGAGGCGAACTGAGGTTTGAGAGATGGGACTTGTGAGTGACCTCAAACACTGAACAGTTGTTGAATTCCTGGGCTTGAAATTGGAATGGAAGGAGTGTGGACTGGGGGACCAACCAGAAGACATCTTAATGCTAATGACATGCTAGTGCTCTTATGCTAGCCCCAAAGCAGGTCTTGTTTGGCTGTAAAAGTGTAATGCAACAGATTGTGAACGTGTGAAAGCAGTGAGCTCATTGTTGATTCATATTCGTTACTGAAGGTCAACTGTCACCCTTCCTCCATGTCCCTCCCTTTCCAGCTCTTCCTAATCCCACATCCCCATTTTTGCCTGTCCTTCCCACCCCCATCCTTACCCCCTTCACTCTGAGCCCTCGACTCTGTAATCGTAGTTTTGGTTTCAACTGTCTTTAAGTTACCTCAACATAGTTTAAAATCATGTGTAATGCTGTTGTTGACATGTTACCTTTTTTTCTTTTCTTGTTTATAATTATCAGGCAGTTACCTACTGTATTCAGTGTCAAAGTTCATGTTCTGACAATTGTTCTGTGTGCTTCCTTTTCATTTTGACAAGGTGACACACAGTAACTTTATAGTATCGTGTTATACCTGATTTAGATGTTTAAAATAAATTTCCACTTGTACATCTATTACAATCTATTATTTTTTCAAAAGTCATTGCAAAGGTGCAAAACTTTACCTCACGAACTCGATCTGTATACAGGTAAACACAGTGGTATCTGTAACAGTTTTCAAAATGTTAGACATCCTAATATGCATCTCAAACAACGATACATACCGATTTTGTCATGAGAATTTCTCAACAAGTTAAAGGTGGTAGAGTTCCAACATGGCTCAGTCAGCAGGTTGAATCATTTGCATCAATTATACATGACCAGTAAAAACCATTTGCACTTGCAGCGCAGTGGAATGGTGTTAATGGTTGAGTACCTCACTTCTCTTAGAACTCAGTTATGGGTAAATGCTGGTTTTAAAGCAGAGGCAGAGTGACCACAGGTCTTGTAAGCTGGCAGAGTCAAATGAAGTGGGCACTTCTTCTTTCATTCATCGTCAATGTTTTAATACTTTTTTTTTTATGATTCATAGGCACTTTGGTATGTTTTGCCGTTACACTAAAGCACAGAAAATAATTTTGTCACTGAATACGTTATGAGATCTTTTTTTTTTTTTTTCAACACTTTTATGAAGGTTCACATCTGATGGTTCTGCTACAAATCTGCTATTCTTCGTGCTGTTTATGATTTTTTTAGATAGATTTTTTAGTTCATTTTAGATTCAGCAAATTCTAGATTTAGCGAAATTTAGAGACGCAAATAATATTAAATGAGAAGTATTCATTATTATGTGTCATGATGTATGTGTGTATGTATGTATGGGTGTGTGTGTGTGTGTGTGTGTGTGTGTTGTGTGTGTGTGTGTGTGTGTGTGTGTGTGTGTGTGTGTGTGTGTGTGGATAGTGGATAAGGCTTATGAATACTGAGTTGTAATGGTTTAAGCCAGGTGAGGTAAAAAAAAAAACATTCATGAATACTGAGTTGTATGATTTAAGTCAGGTGAGGTAAAAGAAACATCATTACTGTTATTATTTCAGGTTTTGGATCATGCATTTATTACGAGGCCTATCATTTCATCACTGGGCGCCCAGCTGTCAGGTTGGGCTTATACTCAGTCAGGCCACAACCCCACAGACCTTTTCTGATGGATTCAGGACTGGCATTTGGGAGCTGAATGGCAGTGTAAGGAACAGATTTGTGTTTGGTCATGTGCAACAGATAAAAGCAAGTTTTAAGTTTTCATCTGCAGATTCAGTCACCAGAAAAATTGACAATTACTTTAAGAAGTTTCAGTGCTGTTGTGGATATTTGAGCAGAGACAGATACTTACAAAATCATGTACTGAATACAATGGCCAAGCCAACCTGGACTCATAATGTGAAGTGTTACCATTCTTTGTCTTTGAATGCAGACACAGAAAGACTTCACAGAGCTTGGTTTGGTTCTAAACCACTGTGCCCTGTGTCTGGGAGAAAAAAAGTATGCAGTGTTCTTTTCACTGCACAGGTACAGCTGCTAGTTCTGCAGACAGTGTTAGAAGTAACCCTGGTGACTCGGATGCTGAAAATGATGAAGAAAAGATGGATCCATCCCTGGAAGTGTTGACGTCATCGTCCAGATCTGCACTGAAGACGGTGAAGGTTGTGCCAGGAAAAGGACCTCCTCCAGAGCCTCCGGTGGACTGCTGTATGAGTGGCTGTGCCAACTGTGTGTGGATTCTCTATGCCGAAGAACTGAAGAACTACTACAGTGATGGGGGGAAGGCTGCTTTAGAAGCCATTGAAAAGATTGAGAATCCCGTCATTGAAGGCGTTTCTCAAACTGGAATTAGATTTGTGATGATTCAAGCCACCAATATGAATGCGCATCTATGTGTATATAAATGTTATTCATCCTACCCATGTCATGTATTTAGCTCACAGCATGTATCCTAAAATGAAGATTTTATTTCGTTTCTTTTCTTTTTTCTCTTTTTGCTCATTTTCACACCAGTCATACAGGAGTTTCACTGCAGAATTTAGGAGGTGTTTTTTTTTTTTAAATTCTTTTACATGTTAGTGTTTTATGTTCTGATTAGGCCTATTTCTAGCAAATATGTGGATGTGAACCTAACCTTTATTCATTTTTCATGCATTTGGGTTTTTTAAAAAATTTATTAATGGTATGGAGATACATTTTGATTTTGTTATTTTTCCTGTGAAAATCTATTAGTGTGTGTGTGTGTGTGTGTGTGTGTGTGTGTGTGTGTGTGTGCGCGCACGTGCGTGTGCGTGCACATGTATGTGTGTGTGTGCTGTGTGTGTGTGTGCATGTGTGTATGCTGACAGATTTAGAATCCATTTTCTAAACTTTAGTTTGTATGTATGTTGAAGATACTGTACTTTTTCACAGGGATTAATGTTTACTGTAGTCATTTTATGGCATGCATTACAACTAACTAACAAGCAACTACTTGAAATCAGTTCATTGCAAAGTAACCTTAGTTTTATTGACACATAGCAAAATGAAGATAACTCAGAACAAATTTAAGTCACAGGAATACGATTAATTATGAAGATGAATTAAAAGACATGTATATAAATAGAGTGTGTAAGGTGTGCCTTTTATGATAATTTTATTATTAGTGCCAATGCCATCATTTCTGTACTTTAGTGGAGGTTTAGTATATTACTGTACTCTGTAGTCGTTGGCATTCATTCTTCTCCAATCACAGTGTTGTATTCTTCATATTACTGATTCATTGTATCTAATTCTTATTCTGAGAATGGTTAATACTCAGTCTTCCAGTGCAGAAACAGGGAAGAAAATTACTTAATGTTTTATGTTGTATGGTAGAGCAGTGTGACTGATGAATCAGCCGCAACCATTCCAAAATTTCAAAACCCAGAAGTCCAGTTCCTTGGTCTACCATCTATCATAAACTCTGCTGTCACTGCTTTTAAGCCAGGGATGCTCACACTGATGAATATCAAGCAAGCAGTCAATTCAACATTTTGAATGCTAAAAGATATGTGAATAGTAATCAGAAAATAGTACAGGACTGGTTTCGAAACGGTGCTTTAAGATGAATGCAAATTGACATAACATCTGTCAGAGAAAGGTAGATGGTTGCATTTTTCATATTCCAGATTATTACTAAAGAAAAACATTGGCAACAACAGGATCCAGAAGATTGAAAAACTTCCCAAGGCCATTATAAAGGAGACTCAATGAACAATAACTGAAGCCATCTGCAGAGTCCCTGTAGACAGTGATGCTAATTTTTCGATATGGTTTTTTTGAAGGCTGCAGTTGAGGAATGTTATTTGATTGCTGTCACTTGTAGTTAGATTTGGTGATGGTTTTCTCTGTTGAAATAAGTTTGCCAAACACAGCTGAATTCCAGTGTGCTCAGATTAAAGGTTACAATTTCCATAGCTTCAAGGTTGTAGCAGTGGTGAACTGGTAGAGATCCACTTTGAGTAGAGCATGGTATAATCGAAGGCAGAGCCCATCCCTTTCTTTGCTCTGTTGTAAGCTACCTTGGTTGAATCACACATAACCATTTACTGCTGGGTTCCTGGAGAACATTTTGAAGCTCTGAAAACTGACTCAATGAGTAATTTGAAATCATGACCTCTGGACCTGCAGCTGAATGCTCTAACCATTTGACAGCAGGTACCTTCAGTGTGTTCTGTTTGAAACATTTAACACACACACACACACACACACACACACACACACACACACATATTCCAGATTATGGTACTAAAGACACTATCAGTAAGAGCATTTCTGTCTATTTGTTAAAGTAAAATCAGATTTGTTTTGCTATGAATATTTAATGATGTCCATCACTGTATTTGAAAGTGATACACAGCACTGACATTTACAAAACTTGAGGTCATATATGAAAAGATTTTTTTGTTGATCGTTTTTCAACCCTTGAAATTTGGTTTGTGTTGTATAGAATTCTTTTTGTTCTGTCATCTATTCTTTGCTGTGATACAAGGAACTAATACTCATGCAGTTACTGTTAGACAAGAAGATCTGATTGATTATTTATACATTTGTGTGTGTGTGTGTAAGTGTGTGTATGTGTGTGTGTGTGTGTGTGTGTGTGTGTGTGTGTGTGTGTGTGTGTGTGTGTGTGTGTGTGTGTGTGTGCAAGTTATGTGTGTGTGAGAGAGAGAGAGAGAGAGAGAGAGAGAGAGAGAGAGAGAGAGAGAGAGAGAGAGAGAGAGAGAGAGAGAGAAAGAGATAAAAGATATGATAGTGAAGAAATTTTCATTTGTGACAAAAAATGACATCTCCAACAAAACCCAGTTAAACCTGATTGGCATCCAGTTTTTAAAAAATATTTATCCGCAGTTTTTGCATGTTTTCATGTCTTCACTCTTTGTCAGTCACAGATTCAATACTTAGACAGGCACAGAGATGTTTCAAAATGTTTTTACATCTTTATTTTGCCAGTTCATCAAGATTGATCCTTTCCCTAGGACAGACAGATCCAAACCTTGTTTTTTTTTTCTGAGAAGACGGCAAAATAAAGTCAACAAACAGGTGAGAGGCGTGCGACAGATTTCAGAATTGATCACTTTCTTTTTCAGAATTTCGACAATTTGAAAGTTGAGTGTGTGGGCAAAGTCCGCAGTATGCTGCAGCAATTTTCCAGCAGTTTTTTCATGCAGCTCTACCAGTGTAGGTTATGTTTAATGGATCAAGGAAGGGGCAAGACTTCAAAAGGATGGCTTGAGTCTGTGGGCCAGTGCCATGCAGGCATCGTTCATCCTCATGGATGTTGATTCTATCCATAGGAGAGAGGCATTGGCAGTGTACTGTTCAAAGCCTGAGGATGGTAACTTGCTGGGTTTGTTCCCACTCATGCATACTGCCCTCTTTTCAGGTGAAGGCCATAGGCCAGGTGAAGTGGTTCTGAAGTGGCTTCACAGAGTTGACTTCCCCATAACTTTGTTCCTGTTTGCCGCCTGTCTGTAAGAGTTTATCTGCCTTGCCAGTACCCATGATGCTGCAGTAGAGAGGAAGAAGCGATAATGAATTGTTGACATTACTCAGAAGTAATGTTTTCTATATTTCCAGCGGAGGTACTTTGAAAAGTTTTGGTCTCTAAACAATGATGATAGGTTGCTTTCCATACAGAGGTTGCAGTAGCATTCCTGTTTTCTTTGTTTTTATTTTTTTGTTTACCTGTCTACATGTTTTTCCAAAGTTGCACAATGTACACCATGTGCAGATATCTTATGACTGAGGTTGTTTTGCCTGATTTAAGCACATGCTGTGCTCGGAATTTAGCTTGTTTTCTCATCTAAAAAAAAAAGTAGTTCACAAACATACAAGTCAAGATTTAGAGGCAGAGGGAATAACATACTTTAACATAGATAAGAATAAGTTTGGAGGGGGGAAAAATCCAATCAGTCACTTGAACTGGAACATTGACAATTTTCTCATTTCTCTTTTAGGCACTTGACTACTGGGCCACTGGGCCACATCCATGCTGAACACAGCTTCCAGTCCGAACACTAGCACATGGACTATGATCACTATCACAAGTCAAGAAATCCAGGCCATGACTTGCAGATCCTTATCCTGCTCCCTCCTTATCACACATTTTAACAAAGATGTCTAACCCATATGTGCAATGTATCTGGTTCCCACTGAGGATTTGTGTTGTGCACCATCCTCAGGTATACATGTTTATTTAGGGAGGGTGTGGTGGCAGGGAGAATGCATGGTGGTTGCACATGTCATGTGTTATATGACGTGATATAGGAGGGGAGGGTGGAGTGAAGAGTCACTATATGTCTGTTTTATTGATTAGCTGAATTGTGTGCATGTCTTTTTTTCTTTCCTTTTTTCACTTTTTTTTTCATATCTTGCTACTGGTTTTTCTTATATGAATTGCTTTTGACTGTTAGTTATTCACTTGTTTTTGTTATCAATATTATCATTGTTATTGTTATTATTATATATCATTATCATTGCTATTACAATCATCATTTTCTTCTCCAATATTATATTAGTCACTATTATTTTTATTTTCACCACTATCATCATCATATTTGTTGTTATTACTATCATCTTGTTGATCATATTGATCAATAATAATTATGCGATCTTCCAAATAACCATTCTCACAAATGATCAAATGCATGCCCGTGCTGCTTGCACACACACACACACACACACACACACACACACACACACACACACACACACACACACACACACATGTATGATTATATACATAGGCACATACATAAATATGTATGTACATGTCTGCATGCTGGAGTAAGTTCACACAAAGCCCACAGATCATATACAGTAACTCACACACACACACATATGTTTGTGCACATGCGTGCACACTCATGGAAACACACAAGTCTGGTGTCATGTCCATCAGACCCTCATCCTAAATCCTTTCATCTAAGTTATTTATTTGATCATCAACTGTAAATCCAGCTCAGCAGAAGTGGTGTAGTATATATGTACTGGTCAGCATGCTGTGACACTCATTTGATGAAACTGAGAAACTGAAAAAATCTTTGTTTTCATTTTGTATTTAATTAATGAAGCAAAATGTGAAAAAAAGGTGAACCATATATTCTCCCAAATTAAGGTATCAGTTTTTAGATTGAATTAATAACAACAACGATGATATATCAATTGAAATTAGAGGAAATCTTTTCACTCATGGTTTTACCAAACTTTTATTCACAAGGTCCTATAAAAAAAAAAAAAAAAACTTATGGTTTTACCAAACTTTTATTCACAAGTTCCTAGTAATCCTTTTTTTTTTTGGAGGGGGTGGAGGAGGTGGGACTGTGCATGTGTGTGAAGAAAATACAAGCATACTATTCAATTCTCTTTTTCCCTTTATAAAAATTAAGAGTCAGTGAATAAATCATGAATAAATTTCCTTTTAAGCAGATTTTGTACTGCTAGTCAGACATTTTTTAAAGTTTGAAGAGGAGGACGCACACGTCAGGTGAAAATACACAAAATGAAAATTTTATGGAATATCAGTGTGCACATAACATAATCAGAAAAAAAAAAAAGTTATCTTTAATATCTGTGTATCAACAGACATCTAAACAATATTGGAGCCATCTGAGTGTCCATCACAACGTTTCAGCTGGCAATTGAGAATGCTTAAAGATGGCCATCTTTTCTCCCAGGTTACCTGGAGCTTAGTTACATAACCCGCCAAATACAGACATGGACTACAGTCCTTAAATGGCTTCAGTATGCATACACATATAAAGGATTTTCAGCCACTATAACGGAAGTCTGCAGATGTGTTGCCCAGAGAATTAAATCCTGCTCTACACTTCATCTCCTAGGCTTTGTCTGGCTTGAGCTGATGACTCTTGTAAGGGAAGTGTTTTATTCATTTGATGTAATTTAGAAAACAAAAATCTGTACTGTTTGGAATGGTGCTATTGCTAGTAATGACAGCTAGCAGAAATATATGATCTGGATTTCTCTCTCTCACAAACACACACACACACGCACACACACACACACACACACACACACACACACACACACACACACACACACACACACACACACACACACACACGTGCACATGTGCATGTGCATGCACACATGAAACCATGAAGGTGTCAAATCAATCATATCCGTGGACTACATTTGCTTTAAGAAAAAAAGAAGTGAGTGTGTTGGGAAGTTAAAGACACTTGCAGACCAACAGATACGGTATCACAGAAAGAATTTAATTCTTCATATCAATCTTTTATGACCAGTCAGTTAAATTCTAAACCATACAAAACTATGATACAATGCAACTCAAAGTGATCATTTACAATAAGTAATGTACAAGGCAAAACAATATGATACAATGCAACTTGGAATGATCATTTATAAACTGTAAAGTACAATGCAAAACAATATGATAGCATGCAGCTCAAAATGATCATTTACATTACAGTGTACAGAGAGATTCATAAAAGCTCCCTTCTTCTCCTTACTCCCTCCAAAACTAAGTCCCCTGTGACAAAAGTTCTGAAAGAGAAGCAAACACATACAATAAGCTTTACACAATAGTCAAATTTTTTTTTTCTTCATAAACTTACTTCTGACAAGCCACATACGGATTTAAGTCTTCATTTGATACTTTTTTATGCGCTGGGCGCTTCATGTTCAGTGAAAATAAAACAAAAGGCCAGAGAAAAACAGCTCACGTCCAAAGATGTTATGTTCATTTTCAACAAGTAAAGATAAATGAATAATAAAGAATCAGACGAATAAAATCATATCAAACTAGAATGAAACACTGCTCTGTATCAGCCTATGACCAAAATGGTAAAAAATCAAACATTAATTCTGCACACATGATTTGGTCCTTTTCAAAATGCCACACTACTGACATTCTGTCATGTTTATAAAACAAAGTATGAAATAAACACATTCATGAAAAAAAAAAATTAAAAACCACCACTTCTCAAAGAATTCCTGTCTTTTGTGTTTGGAAAAAAATCATACCAAATAGCATAATCAGGTTATTAATATGATTAAAATGCAAGCAAGGATACCTCAAGTGTTAACAAAAATCTATTTTATTCGAAGCCTTCATCATGAATTTAAGACTTTATATCAAAGACTCAAAAACCAACAATCTCTTAAAGAAATCCATGGCAATACACATAATGTCTTATCAAAGATGGTGCTTGTTTCTTTCCACCATGCATACAATCAGATACTCGCAAGGTCCTAGGTACAAACACAAACCAATTCCATCACCCCAGGTCACTTTCATACATTTACTATTTGCATGTAATCAATTGGTTTCAGTCCTAACCCCATCCTTCTGTTTATATAGGAAAAATTGATATAAGAAACAACATCTTTGACAGAAAAAAAGTTTAGAAGGGGCAGAAGAGAATTCACAGTCTTAAAGATCTGTGACTTGACTTCTTTTCTGGACTTCTGTCTTGATAGGGGAGAAAAAGTGGATATGTAAACTTTATTTTAGGCTGCAAATTAGTTTTGTCATCCCTACAAAAAGAACTAAAGCAAACAAATAAAAAAAATGGCACAGACTGAAGAACTATCATTAGAATTTGTTTTCATTTCTGGATTAAAAAAAAAATTTTGTATGAAAAAATCTATTTTGTATGAAAACAAACAAAAAAGACAAAAACGTCTTGGCTGTCTCCAAGGCACATTTTCAGTTTCTGTATGAATGAATTGCTGCCTTGCTGATACCCATGCATAATTCAAAAGTCTGCAATGCTTGCATATCTCTTTCAGGTATGTTTTTATCAGACCACCTTTTTATTTTTTCTAGGCCAAAACAAAATAAAACCCTCCACAGATCTCTCATGCAGGAAAGAATGTGAAAGAAGAGAAAGATGGAGGGCAGGGAGAAGAAGCTGACAAATTAAAACGCATAATTTAATTCCACCATAGTCCAGCCATGATCGGTGTGCAAAATGCATGTCTCCTCAAGTGCAGCTGAGACACTGAATATAATTAGATTGAACTCATTTCCCACAAACATAAATCAGCTTAGTTTATGGTCCAACTCAGACATAGGTGAATAACTGTTCTCAAACAAAGGCCAGCGGAAACTGGGGCACATAATCATTACAACCCTCATGCAATTCACTAACCCTCAATTGTTGATTGCTCTGTTAAGGTGCCAAGTTCTCCACCTGCAGCAACAGATGGAACAGAGACACGTGAGGGTGGGGCAGTCCCAAAAACGGAGGTAGGGGTGGTAGAGTCTGGGATTGGAGAAGCAGGCCGGTAATTGACTGACAGTGCTGATGTGGTGGGTGTGACTGTCGCCCGGCTTTCACCTTGATCTGTCATTTTGCTGTCCCAAAAGTCGCTGACTCTGCTGTGAATGTTGCCGTTGATCTCTCGCCATTCTCGCTGCCATTGTCGTAATTCTTGTACTTCCGGCTCACGGCGAACCTTTCAACATACAAATTGTTTGTTACTCTTGTGAAAGTTCATGTATGTGTGTATATGTATATAAAATGTGCATATACTTGTGCGCATGTGTGTGTGTGTGTGTGTGTGTGTGTGTGTGTGTGTGTGGTTTTCTTTTTTTTTCCAATCCCATTAGCTGCTGGACCCTTGTTTGGGATTTAAACAGATACATCTAGATGATTTTTTTTTTTTTATAAAGGTGTACAAACAGATTTGACAGACAGATAGATACGAGATCTCAACATATTTTCATATAACAAGGGACGGAAGTTGCAACTAAAACAAAAAAAAATGAATGTCTTGAAACAAAAACAAAAAAAGAACAACAGTGCATGCCACTTTTTTAAATCAAGGGAAGGGATGCAACCAGGTGAACATAACCTGCTTTTCTTGCACTAAGAATTAGTGACACACAGGAAAGGGTTGTGGCCTGGAACACCAAGGACTGCTTCAGCACCACAGGCTTTGGGACAGCCCACATCAATACACACATCACTGATGATGTATGTCGGCAGCAGACACACTCACCAAGTATCCTCTCCAGTAAGACTGAATAATGAGGGCTGCCTCTTCCTCGGTCCACAGGAGGGACAGGGGCAAAGGTGGTCTGGGGCTGTATTGCAAAAAGAAACAAACACGCTGTGTATACAATGCATTCAGTTTACCCTGTATGGGTACATATGTGGATACATGTGTGCCAAATACGTCTGTGTGCTTGTGCCTTTTGTGTGTGTGTGTGTGTATGTGTGTGTGTGTGTGTGTGTGTGTGCGTGTGTGTGTGTGTGTGTGCTTGTCCATAGTGTGGCATAAAACAATTTGACAGTACAAGATTTCGATATTAATAGTGTGTCAATATTCCTTTCTATTCTCTGTCCTTGTTGTATAGAAAGCACTTTGGGCTCCTGTTATTGCATGCATCATGATGCACAAAATAATCTTTCAAAATCATGATTTAGGTGACAAATTGATGCATAGCAGATGTTTGAGTAGGCCCTTTAAAACTGCGATGCACCTAACCACAGCGGATGAACTTTGCTGCATGATCCTGCGAATGATTTATAAGGTTTTCCCCCTGTCAGCAAAAAACAAACAATCAAAAGAATTGCTTTTTATTTCTTCACACAGATATAGCCTCATGTGCAGTGCATCTGATGCAAGGTAGGCTAAAACCACCATGCATGAGCCAAGCATGTACCACTGCCAGAAATACCAAAGCAACATGGCAAAGTTGGACACATGGCTGAATCATAAATGAAATGATTAGATGCTCAGTGATGATTGTTTAGAATTTCATTCTGTGGGTCCGTGACTGCTTAAAAAATAGCCAGTGGGAACACTGAAGGACACACACACACACACACACACACACACCATGCCAAAACTGAATATTTAAGTTAAACGTCCTGAGTGAGTACTGAATAATCTACTGAACGCAGCAGTTTTCAACAGATGCACAGTGAGCAGTTGCTCCTTAAAATGTGATTATTCTGGGATTGATAAACCCAAAACCATAACCAGATAAATATCTGCTATCAAAATTATCCTCCATTCTCTAAAAAAAAAAAACTCACTGGTCTTTCAGCCATTCCTTGACAAAAGGGATGTCCCATAACTCTGTCTCACCACGATCCGAGTATTTGGGATTCCTCCTGAAAGCATATAGAGCAGGTGAAATGTTACATGCTGATCTTAATTGTTAAGAATTAAATCTTTCAACCAAGTTGGCTTTGCATTTGATTACATGTAAAATTTAAGTTTGGAGGATCCTCAGAAAGTCTCACACATCTCTCTCCTTTTGCACTCATTCACACACACACACACACACACACACACACACACACACACACACACACACACACACACACACATGACACATGTGCAAAAACTGTCCATGCTCATACATGTTGTTGCTTGAGTTTAGTTTTCTTCTTCCGGTCCTCTGTGTAACGGTTCCCATTCTTTTCACCCAGAACAGGGGGTCCACTAGCTATGTGGGTAAAACATCAGTCAAAAAAAGGCACACATTGAGACACTCAACCTTCCAGAAGGTGCAGATCTGAATCCAGCCGTGCCAAAAATATTTCTGACTGCACAAGGGCATGTAAGAGTTATGAGCTGGATGCAGACCTACCCCTTATACAGTAAAGAGTTCAGAAAAAAAAAAAAAAACTTGTCTATGGGGAATTTCATCTCTAAAGACCTGCTGTCAAGCTCTTCTTAGTATTTCTTCCTATTAACTGTACTATGTGTACCATCCTTCATTGAGCAGTGGTTAGCATAATGAAGGTCTGGCTGGGAGATTGCTGCTTTTCATCACAGATATCGTATTTGTGAGATTTTTTGGGCTCATGATCAGCTCCTACCCACAGCTGAATTTACTATGGGTTAAACTGGTAAGACTGGAACAACATGGTCATTTTCATCCCTTTAAGGATGTGTTTCTGAGAGAGTTGCTCAATTTCCTGACCAGAACCGCAGATGTCTGTATTTCCTGGCCTGGCTGATGCCGGGGTATTATTTGAAAGTAAGCATAGAGTACAGCCCTGTCATGCAGTATAGGACAAGAATGGAACTCCACAGCATTATCTTGATCATCCTAATCCTCATCAGTCAGTATATACAAAAAAAAAAAACCCTTAAATTCTGTGGCCCTTTATGCCCTGCTTCCATGGTGACT